>PVJH01003577.1:0-139603 GCA_004026705.1 Nesogale talazaci | reverse complement strand
GTGGTCAACTCCTTTCTTCTCTTCTCCGAGTCTTCTTGCAGCCGCTTGATTTTGTCTCTTACGATTCCAGATTTGTTGGCATAAAAACAGCATCTTTCCTGTAAAGCCAAACAAATACCTCCCTGCTCTGCAGCAAGTAAATCTAAACCTCTTCTATTTTGTAATACTACTTCTGCTAAAGAATCTACCTGATCTTGCACATCTTGTGTAGTGCCTGATGAGGCCTGCATATTCGATACTAGCTGCCTAGATAATTTGGTATGCTGCAGTTCCAAAAGCCACTGCAGTGACAGTCTCATCTTTCTCTCTTGGAGACACTTTTGAGTTTCACTGCTCAGTGCCACAGCACCGGGCAGAGTTATATTCTGATGCTACCTGGGTCATAGTGGACTCAACAGCAGCCAAAAGCAGCAACACAGTGAGCCCAACATCAGGACAGTCAATCACCCCAGAACCCCCTTTTTGTTAGGTTTCATTGTTCTCATCCTCACTTTGCAGATGAGGAAATGAATGCTAGGAGAGTCTAAGTGGTTCGCCAAAGGTCACACAGCAAGGTAAAAACCTGGGTGAGATGTCAAGTGACTGTCTAAGCCAGGAAGTCTACATACTGATCACATTCTCACATCTGTGACATGAGAGAAAAAGACTTAATTTCTCATCTGTGGCAGGAAAGAGACCTTGATTCGCCAAGCAGGAGTTCATGGGGATTCTCTGAGCTAACACCTAACTCTGATTTCTGGCACGTGGCAATTCTCTAAAAGTTGTGGAGCAGCAGAAGTTTAATGAAGCTGCATTAGGTAAACTTGGGGGCCTGGTCTTTTCCCAGGGCATCTGCAGGTAGCAGAAATCATTATTGAAAATAGTTTTGTTGATTTTGTGTGTGTGCGCACACACACACACAATAAAAGAAAAATGTTTGAGGCGGTCAGTGCTAGCTTTTGGGTGGAGGAAACCTAAGTGCTGTTCTGGTGTTTGCAAATGCCTGCAGACATCTGACAGGTTGGAGCTGGGGTGTGTGAGTGAACGTGCAACATGGGTACAGTGATAGTTCTGCCACCGGCAAGCATGGGACTCCAGCTGATGCTGGGAAGGGGCACCCTCATGCCAGAGAGGGTTGGGTATGCTCGTGGCTACAAGAACATTTCCCCACTCACAGACCCTGATCGAGGTCCTCAGCAGAACTCAGTGTGACTATTGAGCGTGACTATTGATTTGGGCAGAGGAGGTGACAGTACACACTTGAGAGCCTGTTTGGCCTCAGTTTGATCAAAGGAGCCCTTGTTGTAAGTACACTACTGTTAACTGAAAAGTTGCTCCTTTGAACCCACCAGCTGATGAGTGGAAAATGGATGTCAGTCCTCTTCTGCAAGCCCCCTTGAGCAAGTCCTCTCTCTCTTCTAGGGCCACTATGAATTACAATGGACTCAAGGGCCATGGAGATGACTTCTGCAATAAATTTCGTCAGTCACTTCATCCCCCTGGCCTGTGTTGGGGATTTGACTAGACAACGTGTGTCAACTGGACCAACGCTAAATAGCAGTTCTTTTAAGCAAGTACCTCCAGGACATATCACTCAAGGGAAGTGGCATGGCTGTGTAGATCCTCCCTTGAGGCTTCTGATGTGTTTGGTGGCGTAACTTGCCTCCAGAGTGAAGCTGGGAACCCTTCATTTGGGAGTGGGCTGTTCTGTTTGTTTTTATAGGGTTTGCTTATGCAAAGCAGTTTGGGGGCAGGGGATCTGTTTCATCCAAGGAGACTCCCAAAACAGCATGATGTTTCATCTGGAAGGAGGACACTCAGCAGGGAGAGGGGGCAGAATAGAGCAGTTGACTGTCCAATCTATGGCTCTGACTCCACCTGGAGGAGATTTCCATCCTGGTTCCTGTGATCCCATGTGCAGTGGAACAAAACAGTGCTTGGTTCAACTCCACCCTCATAACCACCTTCATGCTCCTCTCTGTCATCGGGGCTATTGTGCCAGTCCATCTTCATGAGGGTCTCCCTTATATTCGCCGGGCCTCTGTTTCACCAACTACACTATCCTCTTGGAGTAATGGATCCCCTCCTGACAGCATGTTCAAGGTAAGTGAATTGGACACTGTGTTATTGTTATCTGTAAAATTTTCATTAACATTTGTCAGAAGACCACTCATTTGTTCTTCCTAATCCATCTCAGTCTGTGCCTGTCTACCATGGGTGTAAAGCATGGATGTTGGAAATAGTGGTAGCACAACTTCCAATACGACAGCAATATGCAAACTACCATAGTATGAAAAACTGACAGATGGGTAGTGGGAGGATACTGCCACTTCTTTGACTCTGTGGTCTAAAAAAGCATAGGACTTGATCTGTAGCTGCAACTAAGATTTTGGAGAGAAAGAGAGAGAGAGAGAGAGAGAGAGAGAGAGAGAGAGAGAGAGAGAGAGAGAGAGAGAGAGAGAAATCAGTGCTAAGCACACTGACAAACACCCATGAAATAAACCTGAAGAGCTCGTGGCAGACTCACAGCTGGCCCCTAGTGGAAACTGATGAAGCAGGGATTGGACAGAAAACATGGAGGTAAAGCAAGGCAGAACCAGAGATACTGCTCTGGAATGCAGGAGGAGAGTCATGGCCAACCAGAGCTTTTAGTGGGTCTCTCTGCCCTGAACAAGCCATGCAGGGTGTGTGTGCAGGTCTCAGGATGCAGGAGGAATTTGGATAATCTGCACCACTAGGAGAAGCCAGTTTTGTCATGGAGTTAACTCCATGAATGGTACGACAAACATCTATCCATCTATTTGTCTTTCTCTATTATCTCTGTCTCTTCCTCTATCGTCTCTATTTTGCCTTCTTCCACCAAATAGATAGATACATACTCTCTCAGCCTAATGCATTTGAGGTTCATCCATGTTGTAGTGTAGACCCATCTTTCATTCCTTTTGTGGTAGAGTAGAATTCCGTTGTAGAGTAGAATGTATCATATCTGCTCAGTATTCATCCATTGCTGGAAATACAGGAGGTTTTCATCTTTGGGGCATTGTGAATAGTCATGAAGCTTGTGAACACGTATTTTCTTGCATCCCTGTTTTAAATTCTTTGGGTGTGTACCTAGAAGTGGGCTTTCTGAATCACATAGCAATTCTATGCTTAAATTTTTGAGAAACTTCCCAACTATTTCTGGGACTTTTGATGGCTCCCTGATCAGAATTCAGAGGGATAGATTCCTTTTCTATAGATAAGTCAGGAATGGCCCCCTCTATTCTCATTTTAGAATTATTTCTTATCCTTAGATAATTAGAGTCAGAAATGGTACACTCTGTGTTTGATACAATGTACGGATTGAGGAAAGAGTTGTAAGAGTCCCCAATAAAATAAAAATTTTGAAAAGTGATATCCTCTTTCAGGGACTAGGTGTTCCCGGATGTTATCACTGCTCCTGTTAGGTGATATTGAGCTGCTCCAGTTCACAACAACCACATGGATAACAGAATGAAATGCGTCATCTTCATGATGTTTTTATGTGTGAGTTAATTATTTTGGTTATTGTGCCAATCCACCTCCCTAAGGTTTTCCCTCATTTTCATGACTCCTATACTTTATAACAACCATGAAATCGATTTTAGCATTTTAGTCTTTCTTGATGACATACCCAAGGTAAACCAGCTGATTCTCTCCAGTCTTGCTTTCCAGGGAGCATTCAGGTTTGCAGTTCTTCTTAGACGGATCTGCGCCTTCTCTGGCAGTGCATAGCATATATTCAGCATTCCTCAATAAAGTCACAGTTTGAGTAGGACATTTCATCTTTGATCTTTCATTTCCATTGTCCAGGTTCCCATGCCTATGAGTCAAGTGAAAAGGCCAGACCTTCAGTCGGATCCTTAGTCATTGAATCCGCTTGATGACATTTAAAAGAGCTCGGTCCAATGAGATATATTGCAGCAAGTCTGTCCAGTGAGATATGGTGTTCAGTTTCTTGACTGATGTTTCTACAGGTGCCGATTGCTGATCCAAGTAGAAGGAAAGCCCCAGCATGAATATTTCCTGTCTGAAGGATCTTCCACAGGATCCAAGCTTCCAATAGTCTGATGAGGTGCAAAGAGTGAGGAGGGGCCTTCACGTGAAGAAGCTGAGGCTTCAGATTGGGTTCCATTGACCTTTCATGGTTCCCACTGCACTACCCTAACTGCCCCATCATGGTTCAGAGTGGAGTTCACTCTGAGCTCTGAGGTCTTCTTCAACTTAGAAATGGCAGAAGTGATTATGCACAAAACCAGGGAAGCTTCACTGCTCATTATTAATCCAGAAATTCTGGTCACTCATTTGGTGGGGATGTTGTCAGATGCTATAGAGTTGGCCATGACTTCTAGAAACACAATGTGTAACAGGATTAAATGCTACCTGCCTTGTCCTGCACCATAATCATAGTAGACATGTTTGATCTCATTGCTGCAGCTTCTGTGCAAATCCAATACACCAAGACCACCAAGACCCTCCTTTTGGACTAAGCATTTATTTTAAGAAAGATGATGTCATTATCTAGGAATTGAGTTTTCCTTGTAGTGATTCATATTAAGGGAGGCAGCATTTTACCATTCTTACGTCTAAGGAGCATTTTGCCTATATTTTCTTCAAGACAGATATGTTTATTCTTCTGGCTGTCCATGGTATAGCTAATATTCCTCATAAGCACTACAATTTGAATGTGCTGATTCTTTTTAAACATTCCACTTTCATTGTCCAGGTTTCACATGCATATTAGGTAATTGAAAATACCATAAATTGGATCAGGGGCACCTTATCCATCAAAATGGCATCTTTGTTTCCTAAAATTTTAAAGGGTTTTTTTTTGCAGTAAATACATTCAGTTTATCATACTCTAGCAGCTTTTGTTTTACTATGATTTTGAAAGCTATGCCAACAATTAATTTTTTAAGCATCAACAGGACTACACATGTCGAGCACGTTTCAACAGGACTTCCAGATTAAGATAAATTAGGCAAAAAGGTCAGATAATCTCATTCTTGCAAAAATTATCCAGCAAAACCATATGAATCATAACAGAGCATTGTTCAAGATAGTGCTGCAAGATGGGCCCCTCAGGTTGGAAAACATTCAACTTTTAATTAGAGAAGAACTACCTCTTCAAAGTAGAGTCAAATTTATTGATATGGATATGAATAAACATTCATGACCTTCATTTGTTGATGTGGAAGAACTCAAAATAAGAATACTTGCAAACATCCATTAGTAATCACAGTGTGGAAAATATAAAATATGAATAAAAATATAAGGGATAAAATACTTATTCAATGAATCAAAACTTCAAATGGGGCAAGGTCCTTTCTGCCCTGGCCCCAAATGAGAGGTTGGCTCAGTTGCTTCCATTCTCTGGTTTTCTAGAATTCTGTGATTTTTCTGCTGCTCCAGTACTTGGTAGTCTTCTTGGATATGCGGACAGATAGAATCGAATAGGAAATGGTTTGTCTCAAGGTGATGGGAACTGCAGCCTCTTCAGACGGCATCTCGTGGCATGACCCCAGTCTAGATATCTCTCACCTGTCAGTGAGACCGACAGAGAAAGAGTCACATGGGACCAGGTAACAGGATAATGACAGGTTTGATGAAATTTATCAAATTGCATTTATAGACTTGGAAACTAAGCAAAGGGAGGAAGTGAATACTTCTCCAAGGACTTTTTGAAAAAGACAAATGAAATGAGCAGAATTTTGGGTTTCTTTTGTGTTTTGAGAGCTTTTCAACGTGATACTTTTCAACTGGGAGCCCTGTTGGTGTACTGATTACACATTGCACTCATAACAGCAAGGTGGCAGTTTGAAATCATCTGTCACTCCTGGTGAGAATCGATTGGCTTTCTAGTAATGTAGATAGCTAGAGTCTCGGAAGTTCACAAGGCCAGTTCTACCCTATACTATTGGGTTTGGGTCTTTCCCAAAGGCATGAGTACCCCTTCTCAGGGGGTGTTCCCACTTTCCTTTGTCAGAGAAGCAAACAGGGAACAGAAAGATGATCTGAGTTGCTGAAGGTCCTGGGGTCAGTTCTTTTTTACTGTCATTCCTATTTCTTTCTTTCTTTTTAAAAAATCATTTTATTGCGGGTTCATACAGCTCCTATCACACAATCCATTCATCCATACATTGTGTGTAGCACATTTGTACATATATTTGGCTTCATCAATTTCCAAAACATTTTCCTTTTATTGAACCCTTAGTATCATCTCCTTATATTATCTCCCATTCACTCCCCCCCACAAAAGTCTTTCTCTCTCATGGACCTTTAATAATTTTTTTTCATGTCTTACACTGGCCACTGTTTTGCGGGTATTGTCTTGTTCTTTCATGCACGTTTGGCCTCTGCAAATTGTGTCAGTAGTACTACCAACCCCATAAAGGGCTAAATGAGCTAATGCCACTTACAGAACTAAGGAAAGTACCTCTCATTTTTAAGTGCTCAATAAACAGTGAGTTTCCTTGATAGCTCATGATGCTGAGTCATCCAGGCCATGACAATGTTCTTCCACTCTTCCTTGGGCTCATTACATTGATGGGACCCTCCTGTGTTGGATGGGGTTGACTAGAGAAAACATATTGAGGCACTCATATATAAGAAAGAGAGAGCTTTATATTAAAGGACAATTGTATATTGAGAAAACATCCCAGCCAAGTCCAGACCAGTCCTATATATTAGTTCATAACTCTGATACTAGCCCATATGTCTGATACTAGTCCATAAATTCCTCTTCAGACTCACGTTGCCACTTGCGATGATGCTGAATGCAGGAAGATCATAGGGCAGTGGGTAGAAACTCTTTGGGATCTTGTGGATCCAATGACAGTGGAAGCACCACAATGCTGTCTCCACAAGTCTCTGCTGCTCTGCTGCCTGGCTTGCTCCAGTCTCAGTGCAACTCCACATGACTTGTACACAGGAAGATGGAGGGAGGGAGGGATGAATGGAGGGAGGAAGGGAGGGAGAAAGAGAGAGAGAGAGAGAGAGGTCTGTCTCTTCTGATAGCAGAATCAAGAGAAAGGAAGTGCCCAGAATCCCCATGAGACAGTCATGCCCACAAGGAGAAACAATCATACTGTGACTTTACTGAGAGGATAGATTCCATCCCTTCATCCCTGATATCCTCAAGTTAACATGAGATTATGAAACGACCACACCTGCCTTACAAGATGGTAGTTCCAAAAGAATGTAGTGCATCAGTAAAAGCAACCTCCCAAGTGGCCTTTAAATAGCAGCTTGTGTGGCATCCACCTTGCAATTTGGGAAATTCACCTGGAGAGTGCTTTATTTTTGTCTTGAGCATACCATGTTTGTGTTTAATCTCAGCTCGCAGAGGAGCGAGGTCAAACTTAGGTTCAAGCGCATGTATTTGTGTGCTGTCTTTGTATACAGAGTGAAACTGTTGGCTAACAGATGCAATCTCAGTTTTGTAATACAGACACACAACAGCAAGCCCCAAAACACATCCATTGCCATCAAATGGATTTTGAAACACAGAGACCCCATAGAACAGAGTAGAGCTTCCCTTACAGGATTTCTAAAATTGTATCATTATGGAGATAGGCAAGAACTAAACTTTTGGTTAGCGAGGACGGTGCCATCAGGGCATCTGCACAAAGCACAGGTAGAGGCACATTCATGCTCAGAATGTACACCTGAGAGGGTAATGAGGGTTTCTTTTGGATGGCAGTCCTATGTTGATTTTTAAAAATTTGTTTGCCTCACCTACTTTTCTTTCAGTAGACATATATTGTACACTGAAAATAAAATAGTTCTTCACCAGTGGCCTTTGTTTTTGTGTAGAATGCTTCTTTTACATGTTACCTTTTCCTGTGTAATAGGGAAGTGACTACTATGTGTATGCATTTAAGGTGTGTATGCATTTAACTCTCACAAAGGCTTGAAGAGTTTTCTCCTCAAAGGGCTGTCATGAATTCTTTTCCAAATTCAGAATCCTGGAATGACATCTTTTCGATCTGTCTTAGATGGTTCATTAGAGACCCAACTGGTAGACTCTCTGCCTCCCTCCCCTTGCTTGCTGTGCTTTGGAAAACCCCTATTGCTTTTTTTCCCCTCCTCAGTCCCTGGGAAGAGGTTTTTGCAGCATCAGGAGCTCAGCACCTCTGTGCTCAGCTTGAACAGCATCAGTAAGGGCTGCTGAGCCAGAGGTCACGGCCCCAGTACTGAGCTGACGCTAGCTCAGCAGAAAGAGCGGAAGCATGAGCAGTTTGTGAGGATAGCACCTGACCCTTCCAGGGAACTTGCCTGAGTCTGGCTGTGGTAGGCATAATGGAGCAGGAGAGCCATGAGATATGTGGCCCGACAAAATGTAGTTGGTGGAGGTGAGATTTGACACTTTCGTTGGGCTCTCCAAACTGGTGCCAAATAGTCCTTAAGTAGCTGTATGATGTTAAATGTGTGTCCCTAGTTGTCATCATGAAGAATAGAGATGCTTGGAATTGGTTTGTGTAGTTCCCAAGTTCAGCCCCGCTGACTCCTAGTTGTAAATTGTGAACCCTGACCCACCCTTTTCAGAGCCAAGGTGAGGGTGTGAGGCATGAGTGGATGTCAAGGGCATGTCTTGTTACCCGGACAAATTATAGGAGCTCAGTAATGTGAGCAAAGAATGGGGGTGGCTCCATGGTAAAATTCTTAGCTTCCACAGAGCCTGTTCCATCCCCAGCCAATGGACCTCCTATACAGTGGAAGCTTGTGAGTTGTTATGGTACTCGATCAAGTTTCAGTGGAACTTCTCAAATAAGGCAGGGTCGGAAGACAGACTTTGTGGTCTATATCTGAAAGTCAGTCCATGAAAGCCATATAGATCACAACGGATGAGGAAGAGGGTGCAGGAGCAGACCATGTCTGATCTCATTATGGTGTTAGTGGCACATTTTAAGACGAAGACCACCAGATCTTTCTTTTTACTCGATCTTAATCTAGACCTCGATTGAAACATGTCCAGCATATTAACAGCATGAAAGCTTCCAATGGCACACAGTGGCTGTTGCACATGAAGGACAAGGGGTATTGGTTGGTATTAGAGCCAGGGCATTGCTCCTATGAATTGTGAGAATTCTATCCCTGAATTATCATTGCTACATACAAAATATATGAGGGGTCTTCAAAAAATTGGTGGAAATGCCACTATATTTTAACTCTACTTTCCCCACCCTCCTTTTGAAGTCCTCACCTCTGTCAGTGTGTTTTCATACATGCATGCAAACACACACTCACCTATTCAACAATTTAGCTGGTCACAAGACAGTGGCATCAGTGAGCTGCCCTTGGTGCTGAAATGGATGACTCTAGCAGAGAATGCAGAGAAGCTGGTGACGCAGAGTCTGTCTCAGTCCCTGTGGAGCAGAAATGGTGAATGAGAGAGCTGTTTCACTGAAGTGACTGGAGCCAATCACTTACTTTATTTCAAAATGAAACGTGTATAAATTGTGGAATGGAAAATTCAATTTACTCTGTAAAATTTCATTCAAACTGTAACAAAAAGTTAAAAGAAAAGAGCGGGTGAATGCTGACGGCTTGCAGTTCTGTTTTCTGAAGATGTCGGGTAAAGGGAGAGAAGATGGTCAGCAGTATGAAGGGTGTCCAAGGAGGCGGCGCCTCTTGTCTGCAGCCCCCTTTACTTATACTGTGATCCCTCTGTAGAAGGGCTCATGTTTCATCTTCAACACATTTAAATATTCAGGATGGTCCCTTGAGAGAAAGAAAACATTGTCTCGTGTTTTTTTTTGGGGGGGGGCATCACTGTCCTCTGCTGGGAGTAGGAGGCCCAGCCTTGCTCCTGGAGAGCTGCTGCTGGATTTGAACCACCGAACCTGTGGGCCGCAGTCCCGCACACAACCACTATGCCACCAGGGCTCAGCCAGCGAGAAAGAAAACATTGTAAGGTGTTAACATTTAATCTACGAATAAATTATTTGCTAATGAGATTAGGTAGTTTTACTTTGAAGGTATGAATAAGTGAGCACCCTCAGAGTCATTGTATAACATCATCTGTTGTTATTCAGAAGGCTTTGTGTGTGTGTGTGTGTGTGTGTGGAGGGGGGGTGACAATAAAATGTTTAGCTGCTAGCCACAAGGTTGTCAGTTCAAACCCACCATGCTCTCTGTGGAAGAAAAGACCAGGTGACCTGCTCCCATAAAGACTGAAGTTTCCGGAGGGACAGTGCTATTCTGTCATACATGGTCTCCAAGAGATGGAAACAACTCAACAGTAGATAGCTGCAATATGACATCAGAGTTTAATCATTACAACCCTGAACTAGACAATCATGTCATGCATGCCATCTCTTTTAATTTCCACAACACTCTAGAAAGAAATTATTATTTTCTTTTGGGAAAACTCAGGGTCAGAAAGTATATTATCTAAATTTTCACCAATTGTTACTGAGACAAGATTTGCATTCAGTTCTCTCAAACTTTAAATCTCATGTTCTATATTTTCTCTTTACATTTATTTTAAAATATTTAATTCAGCCAAAACATTTCAATAGAATGTATTGCTTAAATTTAAGAAACTGACTCTTACAAATAAAGACAAAACTTTCTAGGTAGAGTGTCCTCCCTCATTTCATGTCCCATATCCCTTCATTAGGAAGATATTTTTAAAAATAATTTTATTGGGGGCTCTTATAGCTACTACAACATTCAGTACATCATTTGTATCAAGCACATTTGCACACATGCTGCTACTTACATTTCTAAACATTTTCCACTTGAGCCCTTGTTTCAAGCTCCTCTTTAAAAAGCAAAACAAAACAAAACTCCCCTTTCCCCTCCCCCCCTTTTTTAAAATGAATCATTTTATTGGGAGCCCATACAACTCCCATCACAATCCATAACAACATCAATTGTATGCAGGCCACTTTTACACACCCATTGCCATCATCACTCTCAAAACATTCACCCTCCCTCCAGGGCCACAGTATGAGCTCCCTACATTACCCTTCCTCCCTCCCTTCCTCTTAAACCCTTAGTAATTTACAAATTGTTATTATTTTCATCCTATACACTATACAATGTGTCCCAACACTCGCTTCCCTATTGTCCGTGTCCCAGAGAGGAGGCTACGTGTAGATCCCTGAAGTTGGTTCTCCCTTTCTATTCCTCCATCCCTCCACCCTCCTGGTATTGCCACTCCTATTTCTAGTCTTGATGGATCATCTATCCTAAGTTTCCCATGTTTCCAACTTCACTGTACATCTCCTGGTCTGGCTGGATTTATGTGGCAGAACTGGGGTCATGATAGCGGGTGGGAGGCAGCATGGGAACTAGAGGAAGGTTGCATATTTCATAGCTCCTACCCTGTATCTTAACTGGCTCATCTCCTCCTTGTAACTCCTCTGCAAAAGGATGTCACCTCACCTATTGATGGGCTTTGGGTCCCCAATCTGTACTCCCCTTCATTAATAATAATATAATTTTAGCTCATTGATGCCTAATACCAGATCCCTTCACCACCTCATGATCACACAGGCTGGTGTGCTTCTTCCGTGTGGGCTTTATTGCTTCTGAGCTGAAAGGCCGCTTGTTTACTCAAGCCTTTAAGACCCCAGACGCTATATCTTTTGGTAGCCAGGCACCATCAGCTTTCTTCACCACATTAGCTTATGCACACATTTGTCCTCAGCAATCATATCAGGAAAGTGAGCACGCAATGTTATGCTTTTGAGTTCTTGAAGCCTGATATCTCATCCCTTTGACACCTCATGATTCCACAAGCTAGTGTGCTTCTTCATTAGGAAGGTATTAAGGAGTCTGGTGGCTCAGTCATTAAGTACCAGGCTGTTTTCCAAAAGGTCAATGGTTCAAACCCACTCATGGGGGAAAAAAATCCAACAAAATCATGAGGCACTCTGCTTTTTGTAAAGATTTACAGCCTTAGAAACCTTATGGGGAAGTTCTACTTGGTTGTTTAGGAAAATAATGCATCAGAATGGACTGGATGGCAACAGACCATGGAACATTGTAACCTACTTTGTGCTTCTAACTCACAGGCATATTAAAAAATCTTACCATATGTGTGGTGTGTCTAAAACACAGATACTTTTCTTCCAAAATTGTCTTGTTCTGTAGTGATATTATAACAGATATAGGAGTCCTTTTACCTACTGATGGTGCAGTGGTTAAAGTTGGTTTCTAACCACAACGTCAGTAGTTCAAAGCCACCAGCTGGTCCACGAGAGAAAGACGAACCTTTCTATTCCTCTAAAGAGTTACACTTTTGGAATTTCACAGAGGATTCTAACCTGTCCCATAGGATTTCTATGAATCATAATAAAGTTGATGAGTTTTGGATAAAAGAGATAAGGGAGGCAGTTTTGGTGAAAAAAAAATCCATTGTCTTCCACCCCCTTTTTCTATTAAGTTGTTGAAGCTCTTTTGTATCATAGTAGGTGGCTGGCTATAATAAAAGAAAGATATTTTTTCACAGCCAGGAGGCTAGAAGCCCTAACTCAGGGATCTGCCTGTTTTAATGACCCTTTGCTTTCTTCATGAATTATTGCCGGGATGTTCTCTCACAGCTCTTCAGATCTTCCTTCCTTAGTCTTCAATGCAGCAAATTCGTTCTCAAAATTCAGATTGGGGCATACTCAAGGTCATATGTTGACTTTCATGGACCTGTTTTAATTTTCTTCAGCTTCAACCTGAACTTACAGAAACAAAACAAGCAAACAAAAAACAAACTCACTGCTATTGAATTGCTGCTGATCAATAGCGACTCTACAGGTCAAGGTAGAACTGTCCCCTGTGAGTTTCTTCACAGGACTGTAAATCCTCACTGGAGTAGAAAATCCTATATTTCTAGGGATTAGCAGTACATAATGTGGGGCAATATAATTCAGCACATAGAAATGTTCAAAATTTTTCTAAAAATACTATTTGTTCTTGTGTGTTTCTTCATTGTGTTAGGCCAGGTTGACTAGAGAAATAAATCCAGTGACACACATATATGTGTAAGACAGAACTTTATATCAAGAAATAATTATATATCAAGAAAACATCCCAGTCCAGTCCAGATCAAGTGCATAAATCTGGTACTAGTTCCTAAGCCCCTCTTCAGACTCATGCACTCACATGCAATGATTCGGAATACAGGAGGATCACAGGCTGGTGGGTGAAAAGTTGTGTGGATCCAATGGTAGTGCCAATCCCACAGGACTCCTAGCAACCTGCGTCACCAGCGGGAAGGTGAAGGCAGAGAGAGAAAGAGGAAGTTTCCCAGGCCCTTTTCATGAGAATACCACACCCACAAGGAAGTACCTTTAATCTGTGACCTGATTGACTGGCTAGACTCCACTCCTACACTTTTATATATCAAGCTGACATGAAACTATGTACCTACCACCTGTGTAAAATAGTACTTCACTTATTTTGAGATTCTCTTAAGTAGCTGTCATCCATTTACTTTTCCTTTGCTATTGCCAAAGCCACCACCTTCAGGGTGCTTAGTGTCGTGGGAAAGATAACTTCTAGATAAATGACAATCCGATGCAGTCGGCACTAGAGCAACCAGCTGATCCTTGAGGAATCCTAGAGGGTCCTGTGAGAAAGGTACCACTTGAACATTTGGAGAGAGATGAGAAAGGACAATACAAAAAGCAGGAACAGCATATGGGAGGGATTCAGGGTTCATAAGGAAGGGGCGAGCGGGGAGGGAGAGGAAAATTAGGAGCTGATACCCAGGGTTTAAGTAGAAGGCAAATCTTATGAGAATGCTGTGAGAGCAACAAATAGACAAACGTGCTTGGCATACAGTGGATGTATGCATGGATTGTGATGAGTTGTATGAGCCCCCAATAAAACGATTAAAAAGAAAAGGAGCATGGACATGGTTGGCTGTTGCTGAATCATAAGCTGTGAGGAGGAGGGTGGTGGCCTCAGGAGGGACAAGTGACACAACAGAAGCTTTCATAACACAGGGCTTTGAGTGCCTTATTTTTTGTACAGGGCTCAATTTAAAAGCCTCATTTCGCAAAGGGAGAGAACCTTAAGCTTGAAAGAATTAAGTCACTGCTCCAGGTCTTATAATGAAAACAGCAGAAATAGAAATCAAACTTGGGCTTCTGAATCAAGAATGTCATGCTTCCCTTTTTTTTTGTCATAGGGGTAGATATGACAGTTATACTGATAAAAAAGACAATCAAATAAGTGATTTTAGAAAAGCAGCATGGATGGAATGTGGCAAATGGTGATATATTTTCTATATATAGGAAAAATATTTGAAATATTTATATAGCAAATCTAAGTGTAACCAGTCTTTCAAAAAATCATTTTATTGGAGACTTGCACAACTCTTATCACAATCCATTCTTCCATCCATTGCGTGTCAAGCACTGATATACATTGGTTTCCCTTATCCTTCTCAAAACACTTGCTTTCTACCTGAGCCCCTGGTATCCGCTCTTCATTTTCTCCCTTCCCTCCCTGCCCCTTCTTCTCCCATGAACCCTTAATAATTTATAAATTTTTATTATTTTGTCATATCTTACACTGACCGACATCTCCCTTCACTCATTTCCCCAATGTTTATTCCCCCAGAGAAGAGGACATATGTAGATCTTTGTAATCTCTTCACCCCGTCTCCCTCACCTTCCCTCCACCTTCCTGGTATCACCCTTCTCACTACTGATACGGAAGGGTTCTTCTGGCCTGGATTCCTTGTGCCTTCAGTTCCTATCTGTACCAAAGTACATCCTCTAGTCCAGCCAGATTTTTAAGGTAGAATTCGGATCATGATAATGGGGCGTGGGGAGGGAATGGAAGCATTTAAGAACTAGAGGAATGTTGTATGTTTTATCAATTGCTACACTTGCTACAATTGCTACAGATGACTGGCTCATCTCCTTCCCAAGACCCTTCTGTGAGGGGATATCCAGCTGCTTACAGATGGGCTTTGGGTCTCCACTCTGCAGTCCCCCTCATTCACAATAATAATATATTTTTTTTCTTCGATGGTTGATACCTGATCTTTGTGACACCTTGTGATCACACAGGCTGGTGTGTTTCTTCCATGTGGGTTTTTCTATTTCTCATCTAGATGGCTGCTTGTTTATCTTCAAGTCTTTAGGATTCCAGTCAGTCTTTAATAATATACCCCAATGTTAATTGTTGATAATTCCAATTTCAGAAGCATCCTGGGATGATTCAAAACATATCTGTGGGCCAGAGCTGGCTCAGGGCTTTGATCTGTGACTGGCTGGACACATAATCCAGCAATGACTTTGAGATGGATATGAGATGGACTTGCTAAATTGAGGCTTAGGAAATGAGAATGTTTACAACTAAATGAAAGCATCAAGTAGTAACCAAAATTGGTGTCTTTTTCATTGTACTTCATTGTCTCTCTATGTCAGAAGCTGTGGTGTTAGAGGGGATATTTGGAATTTTACTTACTTCCCTGACACCTAAGAACACTTTGCTTGGAGACACCTTCACCTTTGGGAAAGAGTATACTTCTTACAATTAAAAGTGTTATCACGAGAGACAAGCCCATGGAAAGGGATATCAGTTGTGCTCAGTCAAGAAGAAGAAGACCCTGAATGAGATGGATTGACTCAGTGGCCACAACAATGGGTGCAAACATAACAATTTTGAGGATGGCATAGAACTGGTCAAAGTTCCACTTTGCTGTGCATGGACTCACTTTTAAGTCCAAACCACTCAACAGCTCCCAACAACAATATGAAGACTAAACATACTACCTATTTATCTATGTTTACTTATGTATGATATTTATCCTTCAAGTGAACCCACACTAGACTCTGGACAAAAGGCTAATGACACGTAGAAGGCAAAAAAGTCCTCGTTAAATCTCTTGTGCTACTTGGTTATGGCAATGATGGCTGCTTTATTCCAATTCCATTGACATTATGTGTAATGTTGACTGGATAAGCTGCCAGTTGGCTCCCAGCAGCAACAGCCATGAGTTGGTATGCACAATGAGTTGAAGGCATGGTTCTTGGCTGCAGAGCATCTGAACTTAGGTCTTCAGCCCTCTCTGGGATGAAAAAATGCTTTATAATACTGCCATAACAGATGAGTTTTTCCCTGCTAAATTAGCCAGAGCCAGGACCCAATCTTCATCTTAGAACACTTGGAAGCATACCAGAACTTACTGAGATCTTTACATGGTGATTCTTATTCCTTCAACACTTTATTTGCTGTTACATTTAAGATGACTGACAACAATTTTCTAATTGACCTTGATAATATATTCTGGGTGTTTCCAATTCCATCTGTGTGAAGAAAAAAAATTCTCTTAAATTCCTTGAGTGATGGACTTTGCATAATTTGCTTTGCCACCCTGTTCTAATGTTTGCCATTCCTCTAAATAGACACTCAATCCTGAATGTCTTTCTTTCCAAGTCCTGAAGCTGAAGACAGTCTTTCTATTTTCAGAGTATCTGAGTGGTTCTGTAGAACTTCAACGTTGCTTGTTCATTAGACATTTGTCTCTTTTTTTTTATGGTCACACAAAATTTTTATTTGTCTGGGTATCAAGCAGTCCCCAAATCTTAGTTATTTATAACATCAAAGTTTTAGCATGACTCATTCTGGACCAGTCATCTTCTTTGCTGAGTTGTCACAATGAGGTCCTTCTGATAGAAAGACGTCAGTATGAAATGTTACCAGAGGAATGGCAGAAAGAAAAATGATAAAGCAAATCATGAACTCTTAAAGCATTCCCCTAAAATGACTCATCATGTGTCCTTCCTCTTATCATGAACCCAAACAAATCTCCTGGATTATTCTTACCTTCTCAAGGCTGGTTCCAACACATATGTATCTAAGTAAACCTGATCCTTAGGGTCTTCACCAGTGGACCACTAGGTCTTTCTCTAAGGACACATTGATGCACTCAAATTGTCAATCTTTCTGTCAGTAGCTGATAATGTTAAACATTCACACCACCCAACAAGGAGGCCTGGGACTCATAGAGGATCCCTCACGGACATTTAATATTGAATTTCTTAGTGACTGAGCCTGAACTGACTCTATGGCAGTCATTTGGCTTTAGTTTAGCCCTGCCTTTAGTGAAAACACTCTTTCCTAAAAGAAACCCCCCAAAAAAACAAACCCTCAAAAATAACAACTCAAAAGCCTCAATTCATAGTTCTGCCTTTTCCTGAGATGTGTGTGGGAGTCACTGTGTGATCTCTATTGGATATATAATCCTTGTATCCAAAAGTAATGGTTACAGTTCAGTTATTCTAGAGATCCTGAGATAAGGATTCAGTGTGAAATGCTTTTTTTGGGGGGGAGGCATCACTGCCCTCTGGTGGTGGGAGTAGGAGGCCCAGCCTTTGCTCCTGTGGAGCTGGAATTGAACCTCTATCCCGGTGGGCCGCAGTCCTGTGCACAACCACTATGCCACCGGGGCTCAGCCCCTTAAATGCTTTTTTAAAAATTAATTAATTAAATTTTTTTAGGAAGTCAAGGGAATACTTGTAGAAATTTGAGGAAGTGAGAGAATGCTCAAAAGTAAGAAAAAAGGGGGCAGGGGGAAGGAAAAAGAAAGCTGGAACAAATTCCATAGGAAAATGATTAAAAGCAGTATAAACAGCACCCCAGTGTTTTCTCATTTGAAAGAGAAGGAACTTTAGGTATTTCCACATGAACTTGAATGGATCACTAGTATAAGGTATCTCCAGGAGGGTTAATTCCTATGCACTTCTGCCCTTTAAAAAAAACACAGACAAAGAAATCAGGTAGAGTAGCTGGCAGGTAGGTTTATGCTCAAGAAGACATCATCTAAACAATCCAGGAAGAGCTCTGATAATTCCCTACAGACTGTTGAAAAGTTGATTTATAGAATTGCAAATTAGAGAGCAGATGTTGCAAAAAAACATTCAAGATTTTTGACATTTCAACACCTAGGTCCTCCCTCTTATCTAAAGACAATAGAGCGAGTGAATAACAAAATTATATAAACCAAGGTCTTCTGTTAGCAGTGGCACCCCTACAGGAGTGCAGAGGCACATACCACAACAAGTGACATTGGGGTGGAGGTACCAAAATTACTGACTGCATCCCCCTCCTGGTTCTTCTTTCTTAATGACAGTCAGATACATCTCTTCTTTTTCTGAAATGACTCCTTTAAAACCCAGTGGGAGGACCAATTCCTTCCTTAGAGTTCCAGTCACTCTATTTACATGGTCCTGCCCAGTCATTTTGTGGGACCTCCAAACACCATGGTTAGAAGAGGCATCCCAAGGAATTCCACTTTCGTGCACTGTGATGTTACAACAGAGGCTTAAAGGATGGAGAAGAGTCACATGGATGGACAAAATAAGAGGTGGGGAAATGAGATGAAAACTCTTGAACGGCAAGTAAGAGAATGTGAGAAGCAGTTTGGTACAGTGACTAAGAGTTCAGGTTTAGAGTTAAACTGGCTTGGGATTGAACCCAAGCTCTGCTACTTGCCAGCTATTCTCTTTGGGCAAGTAATTTTGGTTCCCTGAACCTCTATTTTCTCTTCTGAAGTATAGTGATAAAACATACCTAGGGATGGTATGAGTTAGATGTTTGGCTGCTACTACAAGTTTAGTGGTTCAGATTCATTAGCTTTTCTGCAGGAGAAATTTGAGGCTACCTTTTACATAAATATTTATAGTCTCAGAAATCCTGTATAGGGTCATTATGCTTCATAATTGATTTGATGGTAGTGGATTTCATATAGTGGCAATAGTAGCCCATCTCAAAGAAAATCTAGAGAAGTAATAAATACTAGCTGTTATTACCAACATTAAAATAAATTATTCCCCAAACCTTCAAACTTAATAAAGTTATAAATATGCTAGATCTTGGTATTGCAAAGGTATTGCAACTAAAGCATTATAACTCAATGTAAAGATAATAAAAATCCTCACAACAGGACCCATAGGTAACATCATGATAAATGGAGAAATTATTGAAGTTGTCAAGGATTTCATCATGCTTGGGTCTATAATCAATGCTTACATAAGCAGCAATTAATATATCAAAGGACACTTTGGGTAAATCTATTGCAAAATATCTTTTTAATGTGTCAAAGAACAAAAATGTCACTTTGTGGACTAAGGTGTGCTTGACCCAAGCCATGAGATTTTCAGTCACCTCATATGCACGTGAAAGTGTAAAACTATAAAACCCAAGAATTTAAAATATGGTACTGGTGAAGAATATTGAAAGTACTTCTAAAGAGAAACATAGATCTACTCGAGAAGAAGTGTAACCAGAACACTTCTTAGAAATTAGGATGGCTAAAGTACATCTCAAGTACTTTTGACATGTTATCAGAACTAGTCTCTGGAAAGGACATCACGCCTGGTAAAGCAGAAGGGTCGTGAAGAAGAGGAAGTCTCTTGACAAGACAGATTGACATGGTGACTGCAATAATGGGTTCAATTTAACAACCAAGGGGATAGTGCAGGACCAGGTGGTGTTTTTCCACATTATACATAGGGTCACTGTATGAGTCACTATGTATGAATCAAAAGAGAACACAGGAGCACTGGTGACCTAGTGCTTATCAGCTGGGCTGCTAGTTACAAAACCAATGGTTCAAAACCACCAGTTAGCTCCAAGGAAGAAATATGAGGCCTTCTACTTCTGCAAAGAGTTAACAGTCTCAGGAACCCACAGGAGAGTTCTACCCTGTGCTATGAGGTCGCCATGTATCAACACTGACCAAAGGACAATGAGTTTGAACTAAACGACAAAGCACTTCTGCTAGGAAAATTGAGTAGTTTCATATGTGCAATTCACGTGGTTGTATGGGAGGAGGAGGCACGTGATCGAAGAAGTTACAAACAAGAGTGTATAATGTTTCAAAGGACTTTGAGGTAAACATTTTGGATATTAGGAAGCAACCTCACCACCATGGAGTGAATTTTGATCCGTTGAGACCCTGTAGGATAGAAGAGAATTGCCACTGCCTGTTTTCAAGGCTACAATTCCTTTATGGGAGCAAGAAGTTCCCTTCTCCTTATATGGAGTGATGGGTAAGTTAGGACCACTGTAGCTCCCAGCTTCATGAGTAACACCATGCCATCAGGACTCCATAGGAACACATATGTATGTATGTATGTATATATATACACACACACACACACATAGATCCATAGAAACAACTAAGGAAAAAAAACAAAAACAAAAAAAAATAAAGAAAGAAACATACAAAGAGACGTCGCGAGCATGACTGCATTTGTGTCCACAAAGTGCATTCAGGAGCAGTGGAAAGGATAAAGGGGGAAGAGTAATGCTTGGAGCTGGAGGAGCAATAAAGGTATCAGCTACACTAGTTCATGAACGGACCTTGGGCTTCCAAAAGAGCAAACCATACATTTTTTTCCTGGAAGAAGTACAGCGAGGATGTTCCTTGGAAGCAATGATGTTGAGATTTTGACTCACCTCCTGTGGATCTCAAGCTTGGTGAGAGCAGACAACAGCACAAAAGAGCCAGGTCTTTGACAAGATGGATGGGCACATGGCTACGAGGATGGACTCCAATATAACACTCCTTCTAACGTTTACAGTGGACATACCTGGGGCTGTTAGGAATGAGAACCGACAGTAGGGAACCCACAATAACAACAGTGATTGGGTGAGAGATTTTCCCTGATAATATGAGTCGATGAGTCTGATGTAATCATTCAAAAGGCCTTCAGAGCAAAGTTGCTTTGCTGAATGAGAAGGAATTTTAACTTTAGAGAACAGCTTTATCTAAGCTCCAAGAATTTCCAGCTTAACTGTACAACCAGATAAGTCAATTCCTTGTAAAAAAATCCATGTATTTATGACTCTACCTGCTTCTCTGGCTGCACCATGACAGAGACAGCAGTGCATCAGGGTTGGGGAAGGGTGGCATCATTGTCCTTCAAGGATTTAGATGTCTTTGATCACGTGTTGCTATAATTTATTAGAACTTTGCAGTTCCCAAGGAACCCTGGTGGTAGAATGAGCTAAGCAATGAGCTGCTAACCACAGTCAGCGGTTTGCACCCACTGCCACTCCGCTGGAGAGAAACAGGGCTGTCTGCTTCCAGGAAGCCTCAGAAGCTCACAGAGGCTGTTCCTGTGTTCCATAGAGCTGCTATGGGCTGGAATTGACATGATGGGACTTTTCTTCAACTGCTGGCCGAGGAAAAAATATCACAGTGAAGACAAAGATAACCTTAACTTTTTTGTCCCAGAGGTGACAGAAAAACTTCTTAGAGCTGACATTTCTTTGGCAAGAATGAGTGGTATCAGTAACAAGTGGTATGGGTTTTGTGGGTCTACAACAGGACTCAGGAAAACGGGGAAAGCTTAAATACAAATGATCATGTGCAATACTGGCCAGCCCTGCCTAAAGAGAGCGTAAGAAAACTGACCTCTTAGCTGAAAGTCATCTTGCTTTTTTAAGCCATGGCTTGGATTCCTTTTACCAGTTGTGTGTAAGATACCCAAATCATGCATGTGTGGAGCTAGGATTGATGTGTCCAATTCAGAACGTCAGAGGACTGAGGAGGAATATGGCAGAGCTAGGTACAGAGCCATGGCATATTAAAGAACCATGAATTATCCCTAGCCTTTTGTATTAATTTTTTTATGCTGCATAACCTATGGGGCATATGCACCCCCCCAAAAAAACCCCAAAACATAAACACAGAAAAGCTCCATTGCACAGAGCTTTTATAGTATGCATTTTTCCCAATAGATGAACATGAAACAACCCACTCCCAGTTAGTGCATCCAGTGGCCTTGCCTGGAAGGGTTCTCTGTGATCACAGTGAATTTTTCACAAAGTCACTTTTTCTCTAACCTTGTCTTTTGTGATGGCCGATTTCAGAGAACAGCATGCGGCCGTGAAATTTTGTTTCCTGGTAGGGAAAAATGCCACAGGAGCTGTTGTGATGTAGATCACAGCTTACAAGGACAGCGCTATGGGAAAAACTCATGTGTACCTGTGGTTTTCTCCGTTCAAAAAGGTGATATATTTGTTGATGACAAACCTCATTCTGGATGTCTATCGACTTTCCAAATGGATGAAAATGTTGACAAAATTCATGCACTTTTGCTCAAAGATCATTGATGAGATGGGGAATTATTCTGGATTATCTTGGAGCTTGGTTCAGCAAATTGCAGTGGGAAATTCTGTAATGAGAAGGGTCATGGGTTCTGTGAACTTTGTGCCTCAGGTTCTGACTGACCAGGAGAAAAAGTGTCAGATGGAAATATGCAATGCTTTGAAGGAACAGCTGCAAAGAGTGCCAGACTCCCCGCCCCATGTGCCCCAATATCATTATCGGTGACTAGACATGGGTCTATTGTTATGAACTTGAAAGCAAACATCGATCAGGCGAGTGGACGATGTCATCGTTACCTTACCCCCAAAGAGCTTGTCAAGTGAAGTCAAAGATCAAGACAGTGCTCATTTGGTTATTTTTTTCTTTTTGACGTGAGCGGAAAAGTACATTTGGAGTTTGTTCCACCAGCTCAAGCTTTCTATTTAGAGGTTCTGAAAAGACTACCTAAGAGTGTGTGACAAAGAAGACCTGCCTTGTGGCAGACGGGGACTCAATGGTGCACCTGCTCACAAAGGGCAACGATGCACCGAGATGTCAGTGTGCCGAATTGGGGCAAAAACCCAGCATGCCCCTCTTGCCCCATGCACCTTTTTTACCTGACCTCACTCTGCAGCTTCTTTTTTGTTTCTGCAAAAGAAAAGGGACACGAGAGAGCAGTGATTTGGTGACTTACAAGAAGTGAAGAAGAAAAACACAAAGGAGCTGCTGTCAGCCATCCCGATGAATTTGAAAAAAAAAAAAGTTTCCAAGACTGGAATGGAAGATTTCACGAATGAGTTAAGTGTAGCGGAGAATACTTTGTGGGTGATAAGGTTGTTTTATTAAAAAAAATAATTAAATATATAGCTTGGAAAAAGAATTTCTGTTTCTGTTAGCAACTTTAAACAACACACAGTTATTTCTTCAGCGTTTCTTTGAATCAGGATTTGAGATAGTGCTGCTTTTAAGGATCTAGGGAATTGCAATGCAGGAGCTGACTAGGCAGCATCTTCACCTGAGAGTCTGACTGAGGGACAAAATCCACTTCCAAGTCCACTCAGGGTGTTGACAGAATCAAGTCATTATGGCTCTAGGCCAGAGGTCCTTGTTTTCTTGCTGTCAGGGAGGGGTCAGACCCATACACTTGAGACCACCTTAGTTCCTTGCATGTGCTCCTCTTCCATAATGTGGCAATTGACTCTTTAATGCCAGCCAAAGGGAATCTCTCCTGCTCCCATCTGCCAAAAGGAGTCTCTTATATCACCGTGAGAGTTACATCTCATGACCCATTCCATATCCTATTACTTATTAATCCAAAGATCATTTTAATAAAATGATCAGTCTGTGAGCAATCCATCATCATTTTTATCAAGCATATTTGTACGTATGTTGCCATCATTCTTTTCTACCCATTTACTTTCTATGGAGCTCTTGGTATCAGTGCCTCTACTTTTTTTCTCTCCCTCCCCACTTCCGTCCTCATGACCCCTTGATAACTTATAACCTGCTATTATTTTCGTATCTTCTTGGCAAAGAGTAAGCCACACTGCCTCCCTGCTAGTTAGCCAATGTTAACTCATAGTGACTCCATCGGTCAGGCTCAAGTTTCTGAGGCTGTCACCCTTCAGGAGAGCAGAAAGGCCCGTGTTTTTTCCGCAGTCACTGGTGCTTTCAAACTGCTGACCTTTCAGATCTCTGCCCAAATCATAATCACCAAAGCTCTTGGCCTCCCTCTGTATCTAAAGGAAGGAATCATACAAGGGCATGACCCCCCAAAAGAGGGTCACCTTGGGTGCCTTCACTACATTGTGTCACAGAACTGGAACATAGTAGGCCAACAATGAATATGTGTTAAAGAAATGAATTTTAAAAATGAAAGAAAAAAAGTAAAACTGGTTCCTTAATTCTGGGAGAACGGGATTTCAGATTTTCATTCCCACTGTCCCATGCTACTCACATGGGCGTGGAGGTTTATTTAAAAGTGGGATCATAGAGAAAGTTTCTTACTTTCTTGGCATCTAATACTCATTCTGAATCTCTCCCTGAATATAAGCTGATCATGTACAATATTGAACAGTTATGTCTCAGGATATGTGAGAGGCAGACTGCCTTGCAAAATGAATGATCTTACCTCACCTGGGTAATTGCCATCGTCCTGGGGGAAGTCTCTGCAGTCAGCAACATTATCAATGGACTGGATTTGCATAATTATCACATCGGCTTTGCTGATGGAAATATGAAAGCCTAAATACCAAGGGTGACCCAATTCCTTCTGTTGCTTAGTTTTCCTCTTCTCTATCCAAATTAATTTCCCCCCCCCCCCACTCTTTTCAGCTTTTTTTTCTGGGAAAGTCAGTTGTAATTTGAGGTGTCATCTGTCTCTTTGGCTTCATGCCATTAAAACTTCATTAAAAAGTGTGGAGACTTTTGGGCAGTGCTCATAGGATGAGGCCAGGAAGGAAGGGTGCCTGCAGTTGGGCCCTCTGAGGTGCAGAAGTCTAGACAAGGATTTGAATGCACGTAGTTTGAGGGGAGGTGATCGGGGAAAGCAACATTAGAGGAGCGGGAAATTGAGATGGGGAATCAAGGGAAATTTATTCAGGTGTTTATGGGTTAGTTACTACTGTGTGCCACTGAGACAAAGTCTCATGGAGACCCCTGGGAGACTGCAGAACGTGTCGGAGGCATTGCAAGCAAATGACAGAATGCAGCCACATTCCTCACCGCATTGTCTATCAGTGTTCATGACAAGTTCTCAAGATGTTATTTTCCACACCCTCATTCATGGCTCATGTAGAGGACAAGCAGATTATCAGGGTTGCATTTCCACTTGTAAGTGCTTACAGTAACAAGCCCACTGCATACATGAAACGGTGAGTGCCATAGTCATACATGAGGAGGAACATCAAGGCTTCCTGGTAAGAGGTGCTCAGCTGGTCAGTACTGAGATGCCTACTAGGCTTGCAGGCAGGGAGGGAGCATGAATCGGTATAACTTCGCCTTGTTTTGTTGTTGAAGTCAGTGTGCTGGCATTTTAGAAAGATTTTCTTCATCTTTACTCATGAAGGATGTGGACCTGTAGTGTCGCCGTGTGATGTCTTTGTCTTGCTTTAGAATCAGAGAAACCCTGGCTTCCTACGAGGAATTCCGGGTGCTGCCTTCTTGCTTATTTTCAAAAAGAGTTTGCACAGTATCTTTTTTCTTAACTGTTTGATAGGATTCATCCATTGTATGCACGTGTGTAAGACTATTCATTGCTGATTCAACTTCTTTTCTTGATCTGCATTTATCAGCCTTTCCTCTTCTTCACCGTGTTTGTCTGTGTCTGTGACACTCTAGGAATCTGTCCATTTTACTTAAGTTGTCTAATATCTGCCATAAAGTTATCTATTATCCTCTGCTACAACCTAAAAAGCATTTGGAGCTGTGTAGTGGTGACTCTGCTGACCATTTGTGTTCCCCCCTCTTCTCTTTTGCCTACTCCCAATAATCCTTCCATTTTCTTCCTTCTTTCTTTTCTCGCTTTCCTTCATTTATTTCCCCCCTACTCACTCTAAGTAATGGTATATAATTTTGTTGGAATTTCAAAGAAATTACTTTTATATTCATTAATTTTCTCTATTTTTCCTGTCTTTGTTTCTCTTAAAACAATATTGATTTCTTTCAGATATTTATTATCTTCATCTTTTTATTTATTGATCTGTTTTCCTTTTGTAAATTCTTGAGGTTGTACCTTATGTAAAGAATTTATATATTGTATTTAAAGTTTGTTTCCCCTTAAATATTACTGTGCTAGTCCAGGTAGACTAGAGAAACAAATGCATACACATGCATATGGATATAAGGAAAAGGTTTAAATACAAGAGGAATGTAACATTGAGAAAGCATCCCAACCTAGTCCACTTCAAAGTCATAAGTCTGATATTAGCTGATATGCCCGATATCAGTCTGTAAAGTCTCATAAAGTCACAGGCCAGTGAGTGCAGAGTCCCGGCACCAGCAGGGGTTTCCCTATGGCTCCTGGCTTCCAGGGCTCAGGGTCCATCAAAAGCATCCAGTGGTGGTAGAAGCAACTCAGTGCTGGCAGAGGTCTTCACGTGGCTTCTCCACCTTCAGAGGTTTGGTTCCACCAGGATAAGGCCATGTGGCTTCTCCTCCGGCTCCTCCAGCTCCTTGGACGCTGCCCTCTTGTTTTGTCTGTAGTTTGTTGTCTCTGAGACTCCCAACAACTGAGAAGATGGCTTCTCATCTCCACCAGGGAAATATCCTGAGACTTCCCAGAAGTCTCAGGAGAAAGCCATGCCCACACAGAGGCCTCATTGAATACTCAATGGCTACCTCCAGATTAACAGGCTAGACTCCACCCCTACATCTCAATCATGAAATTTACATAAGCACATGACCACCACAATTACTTTTACTGAAGCCAGTCAATTTTGATGTGTTATGTTTCTCTTGTTCTTTGCTTTATAATTATTTCATTGCCCTATTGACTATCTAGAAGCTTAATTTCCAAGTTTTATTTCTATTGCTTAATGGTTTAATTCCCAAGTATTGGAGAATTTTCTAGATTAAAATACACTTAAAATTTTCATATTAATTTTTTGTGGTTTTGTATAATTAAAAATATTTAAATTTCTTGAAGCTGTTTGATGGGCTAGGCAACACTTTATCTTTGAAAATATTACATGTGATATTGGAATATTCAAGTGAAATTCTACATGAAATTGTCCTCTGTTTTAGATGACTATATATTATACATTTTCCTGATAAACTGGTGCTTTTATCTTTATGAAATGTCTCTCTTTGTTTGAAAGAGTATTCTTGCCTTAACATCTATTTTTGCCTGATTTGATAAAGTCACTCTAGCACTCCCAAGAGTTATTTTTTATGCTAAGTGTTTTCCCCCATTTTCATTTAAAAGCTCATCACTCTAAATCTATTAAGAGTTTTTGCTTGTTTGTTTGTTTGTTTTAAGTCTAAATTCTTTTCCAAACTTTTATTTTCAATCTGAGTATTCAAATTTTGTACCTAATAAATATAGATAGCATGTAATTAGATCATTTCCCTTTTTAAATCTCTGCCTTGTGTTTGCAATTTTTAGCCCGTTCACATGTAATACAATTACCAATCTCTATGTTTTGAATTTAATCTGTAGTTTTGTAATTTGTTTCTTCTATGCTTCAGGTTTTGTTGGCATATATGCCTCATTGCAATTTCTCTCTTGTTTTGTAAGCTACATTGAAAATTCACCTTTAAGCGGTTGTTCTCAGAATTACTTTAGGAATTTGTAAGTCATCATAATCTGCTTATGTTTAATACTGACCTAATTTATGCCAAACAGCTTCCTTTGCCTCCTCCTTTGTATAATTTATTTCCATAATATTGAGTGTATATATGCTCTAAAACCAACAATCTAGTGTTCTAATTACTACTTTAAGCACTTTTATGATTTAGTATTTTATGCATTAACCACTAACTACATAAGATCGGCGGTTCCACACAAGAAAGATGGGACTCTCTCTCCATTAAGGCTCATCCATCTACAGATTGTTTGCCACCAAAGTTCAAGTTTGGGGATACATTGTTCCTTCAAAAGTTTCCCCCTTGTTTTATTTTCTCTCTGTCTTCCTCTGGAATTATGCTCACACATACTTTGGGATTTGTAAGGTAGAATGTTTTCCCACATGGTTTTGAAATTGTGTTCACTTATCCTCCCATTTTTTTCTCTTCCCAAACTGGGTTCAAATAATCTATCTCTAGGTTTAAAATTTTGACTATTGTAGTTTTCAGCTCTAAAATTTGTGTTGGTGCCTTTTTTTTTATCATTTCTAGTGTTTTGTTTAGTTGTGTGTTAAAATACAAGTAGGTAATTGTAGCTCAGCTTTCTTCTCTCTCCTATTAGCTCTTATAAGATAAAAGAGCTTGCAGGTCAAATCCTGGTGAAACTCGCTTTATATCAGATCATTCCACCTTAATTCCCTTACACTTTAATAATTGATCCCATCAAACCACACCATGAAGGATCAATACATCATTCTAGAAGTGCCCAACTACTGAGAATGAAGGCCTAACTAACGACACAGTTTTTAGGAGGAACATCATTCAATCTATGACAGTTGTCATGCTGTTGATGCCAGCCATGGAGACGTTAGGTAGTAAAACCAGAGTAAAACCAGTCCATGGGCTTTTCAAGACTGTGATTCATGAGAAACTCTTTGCCAGGTCAATCTTCAGAAGTCCCAGTAGGTTGGTTCAAGCCTCCAGACTTTGAACTCAAACAAACACACCAACAAAAACCACAAAGAAAGGTAAAATAAAAATACATAAATCAGTACTCCACCCTCAAGTCAATTCTGACTCATCACAACCATACAGGACAGAATAGAATTTCCCCTGTCCATTTCCAAGTGATAATCATTAAGGGGACAGAAAATCTCATATTTGTCCCACAAAGCAATCCATTATTCAGCTATTTGTGCCACCCAGGGGCCTTTTAATTTTAATCATTTTATGGGGGGCTCAGACATCGCTTTTCACAATCCATCCATACAAAAACTGTGTCAAGCATCTTCGCATGCCTGCTGCTGTCATCATTCTACAAATATCTGCTTTTCCACTTGCACCCTTGACATCATCATTTCATCTTTTCCCCTCCCTCCCTGCCCCCCTTTCCCCAACAACCCTCAATACTTTAGAAATTATTATTTTGTCATATCTTACATTGCTCGATGTCTCTCCTTCTCCACTTCACTGTCCATCCTTCAGATAGGAGGTTACATGTAGCTCCTTGTAATTGGCTCCCCCTCTCTACCCCACCTCCCTCCACCCATCTGGTAACTCCACCTCTCACTACTGGTCCTGAAGGGTTCATCTGTCCTGGGTTCCCCATATTTCCAGTTCTCATCTATACCAGTGTACCTCTTCCAATCCAGTTGAATTTGTAAGGTAGAATTGGGGTCATGAGAGTTGTGGGGAGGAAGCCTTTAGGAACTAGAGGAAAGTTATATGTTTCATCATTACTTCACTGAATCCTGACTGTCCATCTTCTCTCCTAGACTCTTCTATAAGGGGGTGTCCAATTGCCCACAAGTGCATCTTGGGTCCCCACCCTGCATTTCCCCTCATTCGTAGTGATGTGATTCTTATCCTTTGATGCTTGACCCAGGGACCCTTTTAAAAAATAGGTTGCACTTCTTCGTTTCTTTTCATGTCTCATAAGTTTATGTCTAAAATTCAACATTTCAAACACTGCTTTGCACAATTCATGGTCCCATTTTATTTTCTGGAGAGTGACAGTTAAATTTTTGTTTTAAACAATTATCGAGGGGCTCACTCTGAGTTGAAATTGACTGGATGGCAGTGAATTTGAGGTTCCATTCTGGTCTCCCTTGCAATATGTGGTCAAAGCAGGTTGCCGCTGCTTCACTTTGACCCCTTTTAAAAAGTAACATTTTATAATTTAGGTTAATATATATGTAGAACAAATAATCAGACACTTGACTACTAAAGGGTCACCATATTGGAAAATCCCAGGATCACAGTTCTTCTCTGCACATATGAGATGGCCAAGACTCGGAATGGAGGGAAGGGTCACTACCGACACCAGCAGCAGCCATGTATACGCTTTTGACATTTCAACAATCCACTGGAACAGCTCAGCAGTTTGATGCTCATTCTGTTATCCATCTGTCGCTCTTACTAGCTCCCAAATTTTACCGTCAGCCTTTGTAGCCCAGAGTCCCCTAAGCAGAGTCCTCTTTTCCCCCTCTTCTCCTGATCATTTAATCACTTCTTAAATTTAAATCTAGAGCTATTCTAATTTTAAAATTTGAAATAGTTCTAGCTTTACAGAAAATCTGAAGGCTGTTTTTGCATATATCACACTCAGTTCCCCTAGAATTCACATTCTACACTAGTGTAGTCCACTTATCAAAAAGAAATGACTCACTACTGGGGTAGTATTATTACTCAAAGTCCATATTGATGTAAATTGCTTTGCTGTTTTTCTAATGTCCTTATTTACTTCCACTATCCATCCAGGACACCACACTACTCTGTGGACTCCTGGTTTACCTTGTCTTGTGTTTGTATAGCAGAAGGACCAGTTGCAGTTGAAGTGTGCTTGCACAGCTGGAGCCTGTGGGGCGCCCAGTATCTCTTGATTGATCCATATGAGGGGTGGGAAATAAATTCAAGGTTGCAGTCCTCAATTTTCTTTTGCCTTTTACTTTTTTTGACTTGCCCGTCTTTCCCTTGCACATCTGTATAATTTTCCAGTGGGACCTGCATGTGCTTAGAGCATGTCTCAAGTTTTCTATGATTTTTTTATTTCCAAAATTTCCCTGTTAGATTTCTGGCCAATATTGCACTCATCCTATGCTGGATCACCGCTCTATAGCAGAAAAGCTGAATGCTTCTTCTCTTTATTTCCAGCCAGTCTCATTACTTTTACCTGACAAAGTCACGGACTTGTTACACTTACTCCACCCTACTTACCCTAAGTTCAGTTGGCCTGGTTTTCATTGCCAGCTGCATGCTGGGAAAATCACTGTTCTTATTATCTGAGCTAGTGGTTGGAGGCCAGAAGCAACTCCAGACAAGAAGGTCACAGACTCCCACTGTTCCTACCTGAAGCACCTGCCATTTTCCCAGAATCCACAGTTCTCAACTTATTTTCTCCCTTGGTTAATTTGCAGTGCCCTACAATGGTTGCTTATCCCCCCTAAATTATAATTGTTTCCTAATGGAGAGAACTAACACATCTATTCACACACACCCATAAAAGGAAATTCCTCTCCTCCTATTATCTCTTGAAGCTACAATAGTTAGTTCCTCCTACCTTCCCTCATTTCCTTGACTGTGATGTAAACACTCTTGTTCTGGTCACCAATGATCTCTTTACTGATAAATGCATTAGCTAATCAGTCTTCATTCTCATGGCCTGTCAGCAATAATTTTTTTTTTAATTTTTGTGGGAGATATCACTGCCCTGTGGTGTGAGTGGGAGGCCCAGTCTTGCTCCTGGAGAACTGCTGCTGGATTTGAACTGCCAAGTCAGTGGGCCGCGGTCCTGCACTCCACCACTGACGCCACCAGGGCTCAGCCCAGCAGTTTTTCTTACAGTTAATCTCACCTGCCTTGAAATACTTTGTTCACTTCTTCACTGGCACTCTTTCTCCATCGTCTTGGCTGACTCTTCTTTATTGTTCTCGTCCCTTTAATTATAAGACAGGATTGGCAAATTTATCTTGTTCATCATTGTTTTCTCTACTCTGTTCCTATGAGAGCTCTGATCGGGTGCTCAGTTTGTCTTTGGTGATATGAGAAGACTTCTAAAAGTTTGTGAACCCAGGGGATGGAAAGATACGGAATCTTCCCATGAAGTTTTTGAAGCTCCCGCATATGTCATTATTGTTAGGTGTCATCAACAGAGTAAAGCTGTCTCAGAGTTTATCTAGACTGTATTCTCTACTGGGGCAGATGGCTAGGTATTTTCCTCATGGAATAAGGGTTGGTTGAGGGAAAGGGAAAGACTTAATTCAAGGGTCTGGCAAGTTAAAAATCTGTAGGTTGGAATTGGTAGGTCAGGAAACAGGCTTGAGACTGCTTTGGTAGTATCCCAACCTCTATAAATCAGAAAGTGGAAAATGTACAGAGTGGAGAGGGAGAGGGAGTTCTTTCAAAATATCTGTTTATAGTTTGGATCTAGCCCACACTCTACAGAATCGCTCAAAGATTGACCAATTACATTATGAAAAATAGTCTCATTCTATTAATTATGTTGCATAGTGGAACTGCAACTCATCTAGTGTGTGACTCAACCATTGGGAACCGTAGCCTAGTCAAGTTGGAGCATAAAAATAGCAATCACAAACTGAAACCTAACTAGCTGTCTTCTAGTTGATTCTGATTCATGTGCCACAGTCAGTACAGCCACTGTTGTGGTAGTTAGTGAAAATTAAATAAGTGAAAATGTGTCAACAGAGGATAGTCTCTGCTTCAGAAGGGCTGGATTCCTTTCCCAAATCCAATCATTTGGCTAATGTGAGTTCCCAAACTCCCAGCTGCATCATTGCTCATTCTTACCATTCTTCTCATCCTCAAATTTTACCACCCCAGAGAGACCATGCATGGTTGCTTCACTATTGTGCTTTAACTAACCACGCCATGTAGAGCATTTATCAATTTTTAAATGAACTTAAAATTTTATTTCCCCTTTTTCTTACCTTTGTCCCTCTCTGGAAAGCTAAGCTCCAAGAGATGAGAAGTTATTGTCATTTAGTTTCAGCTCTATCCTCGGCAATTGAATGCTGCATAGTATATTGCAGTCACCCACAGATAGTGGGGGATGGGATTATTCTAGGTGTCTTGCCCTCCATAGCTTCTGTGTCAGGGACATGGCTCAGTCCAAAGCAAGAGCTGAGGAAGGTTCTGGGATGACAGTCTTATTGTGTGGCATCTCCTACAATGGGAGGCTTCCATTTTATTGGCCATTTCTGGTTCGTTCCTGCTTCTCCATAAAGGTCTGTGAAGCTGTTGAGGTGTTGGGCTTGACATTTAACGTGGGCAGTGTCTCTGAAGAAGAGTCCACAAGCTAGTTTTAGAATTAAAATCTGTGTATAAACGCTGATGCATCCATCCTTTTAAGTCTCCTAATTCTAGGTCATTGCAAGTTTTGTTCAGTTCTTTTACTTAATCATTTCTGTTTGCTGTAGCTATCCTACAGTGAAGAAAGAGCAAATTGCAGGGTCTCTTCTGGCAGCTGCACCATTCTTTTTCCCCATGCTTTTCTTTCAGAAAGCTCTTTTGCTTTCTTCACAAATAACGTTCTTGATGTCATCCCACAGCTCAACAAGTCTCTTATTCTTAATGTTTTTAATATGTCAAGTCTGTTCTTGAGATGTTCTCAAAATTTAGGCAGGATACTCAGGGTTGTATTTTGGCTCTTATGAATTGGTTCATTTTCCTTAAGCTTCAACTTGAACTTACAAATAAACAATTGATGAGCTGTTCAATAATAATAAGCTTCACTTGCCTATCTTATACTGAGGGAACCTAAAAGAGAAAAATTAAAGCCTCGAGTTCAATATTGAAAGAGTCTATGGGCACCTAGAAAGATTCACGTCACAAAGCAAACAGATGGTGGCTTTTCCAGTTTCCTACTTGCACATCTTGTGGCAATGGTATGAGTTCAAAGTACTTAAGTGTGAGGTTAGGGTTCAATTTCATCTCACAAAATTATATGCTGAAGTACTAAACTCTGGTAATTATGACAATGATCTTGTTTTGAAATAGGGTGTTGGCAAAGGTAATCAAATTAGGATGAGGTCATACTTCAGTAGGAGGGGCCCTAGTCTATCATGTTCATCAAGTAGTTGCTGCTGAGTTGATTCCAACCTATAATGACCCCATGGGGATAGAGTAAAATTGTGTTCAAGTGGGTTTTCAAATGGCTGAATTTTCAGAGAGAGAGATCAACAGGACTTTCTTCTAAAGTGCCTCTGAGTGGGCTCAACCTCCAATCTTTGAGTTAACAGCTGAGCGCATCAACCATTTGGATCACACAAGGACTCCCAATCAAATGTGTCTGGTGTCCTTCTGAGAGGAGGAAAAGAAGGCTATGTGAAAACCGCAGGCAGAGATGAGGCTTAAGCTGCCATAGCTAAGAAATGTCCAAGGTTTTGAAACACAAGAAGTAGCAAGTGGGATCTTAGTCAAAAGGCTTCAGAGGAAGCTTAGCACCTTGATTGCATGTGTCCAGCATTCAGAGCTGTGGGGAAACAAACTCATGTTGTCTGAAATCACATAGTTTATGGCACTGTGTTATGGAATTCTTAGGAAACTAGTACCAAAAAAGGGGGAGGAAGAAATTGTGGCAGCTTGATGATTTTATTTACAATAGTAAGAAGGAGAGTGGATGATAAAAGGTTGAAAAGCACCTTAAGTTTATCCTTCAGAAGGCAGAAAGACCCAGGGCTCTGTACACTGAATCAAGAACAGCAGGCATTTGATAAGGTATCCATCAAGAATGAAATTAGATACCTTTTAGTAAGCAATCCAGAAATTTTTTCCCCTTGTCTTTTTAGGTAGAAATGAAGACATTGAATAGGGAACAAAATATTCCACATGAATTGACAATGGTTGGGGAACAAAGAGCTCAGATTGAGGAAGTGAATTCAACACATTTTTAAAAGCTGGGTGAGTCTATGTTCTAGCATATTATCTTTACGACACACCTGATCTCATAACAACCTCTCAGAATTTCAGACAAAATGCCCAAAGTACATGAAATAAAGCCTTGCCATCCTTGCTTCTAAGGAGCATTCCATTTTGTACTTTTATTCAAGACAAATTTCTTTGTTCTTCTAGCACTATGTGGCACTTCCAGTATTCTTTTACCAATACCATAATTCAAGTACATCCATTCTTTTCCAGTCTTCTTTATTCATGGTCCGACTTTCATATGGGATATTTCCTAAAAAATACCATAGCCAGAATCAGGTGCATTTTAATACTCAAAGCGACATTTTGCTCTTTAACTCTGTAGAGTGTTTTCGTGTTCAATGTAATACTTTGATTACTTGAGTGCTGTTTTCATGAGCACTGACTATGGATCCAAGCAAAATGAGGTTTTTGATCATTTCAATCTTTTCTCCATTTATCATGATGCCATCTATGATTTAATTGTGAGAAGTGTGGTCTTCTTCACATTGAGTAAAATACTTAACAAAGACTGGACTCCTTGGTCTTAGTCAGCAAACACTTCGACCCTCCTCATTTTCAGCGAGGAATGCTGTATCATCTACGTATGTCCCCAACTCTGATGCCATGTTCTTATGGGGTCACCATCAATTAGAGACCAACTCAGTGGTGGCCCACAATAGGCAATATTTATAATTTGGTGCATATAAGTGTATTCATGTGCCTTCCTTCAGACACACTCACAATTTAACTACTTGATTAGCCATGTTCTTATCTTTCATAGGTAGCTTCAATTTCTCTTTGTGATATTTTTGAGTAGACACATGTGTTAGGCTGGGTTGACTTATTAAGCATCTCTGGTTGCTTGCCCAACATACAGATGGGGTAAACAGGCAACAGTATATCACTCTGACACCCACTTTTCTGATTTAAAATCATGTGGTAGTCTCTGTTCTGTTCAAATGACTACCTCTTAATTTATGAAGAGGTTTCTCATGAGCACAATGAAGTATTCTAGACTCTCCATTTGATTTGTCCAAAGATTTGTGGTGAATAAATGACAAGGTCAGTGTGTGAAATTCCCTTCACTTGACTGATGATTTGGGTCAAAAGTTTCATGGGTCACACGGGATAGAGCCAGACCTTAGTCCCAGGGTCATAGTGTGGATTTTGTGATCGCCTCACCAGGATGAGATGATATGGAAGAAAGCTGCTCTTCAAAGTCCTCATTTGTATGGGCTGTATGATAACGTTCAGGGATAGACATAGGCAGAGAAGTGCAAATATCCTGGAAGGAGTAGGCTTTGATTCCAGGTAGGCTGATATTGAGCAAGCACTTCTGTAGATTTCAAAGCAGAGAGAATGAAAATTCCATACAATTAATTGATCAGCTCCCACCAAGGAGGTGATTAGTCTGAGACAGGTACCCACGTAGCATGCGCCAGAGTGGGTTGAAGAACTGAATCAGAGGATGGCAGAATGAGGTCAAGGAAAGAGGTTGGAATTAGAACTTTGGCAGTATCCAAGTCATCCTGCATAACATTAAGTGACTCATTTTGCCAATATCCTTTTGAGATGAGTTTGGGTATAGCTAAGTGGGACTTAGACTCATCTAGGAATTGAGTGTACTTGATGGCAGTGCATATTGGTTTTATGAGGCATTGGAAGATCTTGGGGGGGGGGGTGGTGTGCGGTGATGGTTAATGTGCCCAGGTGCTACTCAAAAGACTGGATTGCTGAGTACACTCAGAGGTCCCTTGCAGGAAAGGCCTACTAATCTACTTCTGTAGAATCAGCTTTGAACATCTTATGGAACATATTTCTTCTCTAGACTATACAAAGGGTCACTATGTGCTCTGGTAAGACTCTACAGCAAGCACTCTGAAGCATCGATTGCTTGGTACTCGCTTTCCGTGTGGAAGCCCCCAGCTTCATTCGTTGCTAATGCAACTTATGTGCAGCCCTAAACTGCCTGTCAGTTAAGGGTTGAGTGTTGATTTGATGCTGGACAGGTTTCCTCAGAACTTCCAGACTAAGATGGACTAGGTCTTCCAAAAATCAGCCAATGGAAACACTGTGGATCATAATGAAACACTCTCTGATCCTTAACGGATCATGTGGATGGCCTAGGGCCTGGCAGCTTTTAATGTCATTATTTATGGGGTCACCATCAATTAGAGACCAACTCAGTGGTGGCCCACAATAGGCAATATTTATAATTTGGTGCATATAAGTGTATTCATGTGCCCTCCTTCAGACACACTCACAATTTAACTACTTGATTAGCCATGTTCTTATCTTTCATAGGTAGCTTCAATTTCTCTTTGTGATATTTTTGAGAAGACACATGTGTTAGGCTGGGTTGACTAGAGAAACACATTTCAGAGATACTCACATATGTGTAAGAGAGTTATGTCAAGAAGTAGTTATATATCAAGCAACATTGCAGTCTAGTCTAGATCAAGTTCATTAGTTTGACGCTACTCCATAAGTCTGATACTAGTCCATAAATCCCTCATTTAGACTCATTCAGCCACATGCTATGATGCATAATGCAGGAAGATCACAGGCCAGTGGGTGCAAAGGCTTGTGGATCCAGTGGCAGTGGAAGAATCATAGGGGTCTTGGTAAGTCTCAGTGTGGCTCACAGGCAGGAAAGTGAATTCAGAGAGTGAAGGGGAAGTTCCCAGGACCCTTTATATGAGAAGGCCACACACACAAGGAGACATCATCAGATTGTGACTTGATTGACAAGTTGGACTCCACCCCTACTCTCTCTTTATCAAGTTGACAAAAAATTATGTAACTACTACAACAACCTAGTTTAGAAATGATTTTTAAAAATAAATTTCAAGTTTTAAAAGAAAATAGAAGTGCATAAAGAAGGAATTCTTATGTGTAAAGCACACATAGTACTTTTTAGTTCATATTTTTAATATACATCCAAACAATGACAGCTGCTTTTGCTAACATCAGTCAATGAATTCAGTGAGGTGGTTTCCATGGATTCATAATTGGCATACCAATATCAGTCTTGCATTAGTTTCGGCATCCTCCTTCGTCCTGTGTTTTGTTTTTGCTGTTAGGTGTTGAAAGAGTTTTGATTTATACAGAGAAATAGCTGCAAGTGGCAGACGTCTCTAACAGCTGACTGAATAATCTGATCATATTTGTCAATTAAACTGATCACAGCTTGAAGACATAATGCACAATTTCTGCTTCAAAATTAAGTCACTAAGAACATATCAACATTTCTTAATTGCTAGCATATGATTTGGAGGAGGCAAATGAATAGGTCTTATGGTGAATTTAGACTTGCCATTATTTGGAATTTCAGATCATGATTTAATTTGCAAAACTTATGACCATTCTTGCATGTTTCAAAAGTGTCAAGCTGACTATATTTTGCATATTGGATGGAAGCACTAAATTCCAGTGTAATCGTGGACATTTGTCTGCAGAGGTAAGAATGACAAAGGAGGGTAGTGATGGTTCAGGAGTGGAAGTCTTGCCTTTCGTACAAGAGATTCCGGTTCAATTCTCAGCCAATGCACCCCATGCACAGTCATCACCTGTCTGTCATGGGAGGCTTGTGCATTTAGTGATGCTGAACAGGTGTTAGTGGAGCTTCCAGACTAAAAGTGATTCAGATAAAAGGCTTTATGATCTGCTTTTGAAAATCAGGCCACAGCAACCCTATGAATAATGACGGCCAAATCTCCAAGCCATCCTTGGGCTGGCATAGTGTTTTCTCCATGGTACAAGTGGTATTCTTTAAGGCTTGTATAGCCCAAGGAAATGTGAAATTGACTTACCCATATCTCTTTGAGTTAGGAGGTTGACAGCTACTGCAGTAAGACCTAACCCATCCTGGTTCATGCTCTATTAATACTATTTATAACAGAGTGCATTGACCCTCTGTGCCTTATGGTCTGGAAGGAGAGAGAAAGGGATAAGTCAGCAGGTATACACTGGGGTGGACAGGAAGGAGACTACTAACAGTCTTGAGAAAAGAAATAGAGTTAGGAGTGACAAGGATGGAGATGAAAAGAAAGAGCTCAGGACGTGGATTGTTCCCAGCCCCTATCCCTGTCCGCCTCACTAACAGCGAGCACTGAGTGTGAGGCAAGGCCTTTGACCAGATAATATTGCTGCACCTCATGACCAGCTCTACAGAATGGGAGCCCGGGTCATAGGGTGAATTTAACCTTTGGGTGAGTAGCTCATCGCCTCACCATCAAGGCCCTTTAAGGGTGAGCACAGTTCCTGCCATATTAACTTAATAAGCAGTTGCAATTATAGCTCTGCATAGTGAAGTTTCAACCTAATTGGACTAGATACAGATGCTTATAAACCTTAAAATGAAAAGGCTAAGTCCTGTCTTCGCTTTGTGACCTTATCTTTTGCCTCTGCTTCTAAAATCTAATTCCTTTTGATCACGAGATTTGGTGACTCAGTCCAGATGAATAGCGCTAATATATTTCTTCATATCTATCAGCTGCACTCCCTTGTGGTTCAAATTCTATTCATTCTTAGAAGTTTAATAAACTTTTTATTTCTTCATTGGCAGTAGGCTTGTTTTCATTGTCATTATTATTTCAGTTCCTGCAACCTCCTTCCCCTTGGCAAGATCATCATCTCCCTATGGCTCTGCAAGTGATTACGATGACCTCTGCTCTGCTGATGGCTTGGAAGGTAAAATATTGGGGTCTAGAGGATTACCCCATGGCTCAGACTTGAGTGTGATCTGCATTTTCTAACAGTAGTCTCTTCATGCAGGTGGAACTAGATTTATTTTCCCATCACAGTCTTCATTTAAAAACCGGCATGGCAATTACATTTCTGGAGGAACCTTCTTCAATAACTCATACAGGCTGGGTATATTTCATTGCAAAATAATGTCTTTTAGGTTCTTATAAATGCAAATCTGAGAGGACGGCTAAAAGCAGAAGTCCTGTTTATGAAGCTGGAAACATTTTGTAATCTCTCAGGTTGGAGTCGCTGGAGACAATTTCTGGGATGGAGCTTTGTGTTTCAGGGTTATTGAGGAGCCTTCTCAGGAGTGACATGTGCAAAGAAGAAACACAAGAAGCTGGGGTGGGTTGAGAAAGAAGTTGGGCTGCACTGCAGGTACAAATCAGGCTTTTGACAATCTCCAGGGAGCTTAGAAGCTGAGATGATGCTATAGAGAAATCCTAAGTTGAAGAATGGTGTCCAAGTTTTTGTACCTCCACATAGATCAGACTAGCAGTTACGGGAGGGCTATTTTGGGGGAAGAGGCAGGATTTTTTGTTTGTTTGTTTGTTTTAGCTTAAGACCATTCCCAGACAGGATGACCTGATGGTTCCTAAGTAGCCAACACTCCTAAATGGGTGATGGCGGTGAGTGTTTCTATCCTGAAAGGCAGAGTTAGGCAGCATACTCCAGAATGACTACAAGGGCCATTTCTTAATGATTGTAATGTAATTAGAACATCTAGAGCACATTGGTTGATTCCCCTGTATTTACGCCACTGTTGGAACAGAGATTAATTTCTCTATGGGACCATCCTTGAACCATATCACACCACTTACTCATGGAAGCATCAGCAATGCTCTTATTTGACAAAACTCCACTCCATATTTTTATCCTGCACTTCCTATTGTTCTTCCTTCTACATTCCACATGCCTCCAAGGCATCTTGGAAGAACATTTTGCTCATGTAACTCTGCAGCTCAAAATCCATCCATGGTTCTCAGGAGGCTTCAGCATGAACATCACATTCACTCGTGGGATCTCCAAGACCCTGGGTTTGCTGCTGCAGCTGCCCTCTCTCTACAGCCTCATTTTAGGTTTGTGTCTGCCTTGCGCTTTACACTTAAAAGACAGTGAGCTGATTCTGTATGCCTACCACATAACAGCTACTCCCTTTGCAGTCTGTAAAGACCTTTCTCCTCCAATTATCTGGTATAATAAATACAATTACCTGGTGGTGGAAATATCATATAGGTAGAGATCAGGATGCCAAAAATCAGGGAGGGCAAAAATGAACTGACTAATGGCAAAATCATTAAGCGGCACAAATGGTTAATATGCTTGGCTGCTAATCCTAAGGTTGGAGGTTCAAGTGTACCTGGAAGAGGCTTAAAAAAAAGACACAGCAATCTACTAAAGAAGCCATAGTCATTGAAAACCCAATTCTACCTTACAAACCCAGCTAGACCAGAGCATGTACAGTGGTACATATAAGAGCTCCCGACATAGGGAATCCATGGCTGATAAACTCCTCAGGACAAATAATGACAGTAGCAATACCAGAGGGTAAGGGAAAGGTGGGGATGGCAGGTTTGAGGGGTGGGAAAGAAAGGAGGGACCAGTTACAGTGATCTACATATAACTCCCTCCTGGGGGGGGGGACGGACAATAGGAAAGGGGGTGAAGGGAGACAGAGGTCAGTGTCATATATTAAAAATAATAATTTATAAAATATCAAGGGTTCATGAGAGAGGGAAAGGGTGGGAGAAACTGAGCTGATATCAAAGACTCAAGTAGAAAGAAAATGCTTTGAAAGTGATCGTGACAAAATAGGTACAAATGTGCTGGGCACAATGCATGGATGGATTGTGACAAGATGTGTAAGAGGCCCCAATAAAATGATTTATTAAAAAAAAAAAAGAAAACCCCACAGAGTATAATTTATCTCAGACATAGCTGGGCCCATCATGAATTGAGATTGACTAAATAGCAACTAGTTTTTCAGGGTAAAGCCAAGAGTTACAAGATAGCTGATTTCTAACATGAGGTACTTTCAAGTGCACTGGGTTTGTGTAGGTCATGCTTATAAATTTGATCTTTTAATCTATTTAAATCATGTGCTACCACTTTCTTTCTTTTTTTTTTTTTTTGCGGGTTTCCTCCCCTTTATTGAGAAACTTAAGACTTTGATACATCAAATAAAACCAAAATTTTGGGGGGGAGGGAATCAAAACCCACAATAGGAAAAAAAAAAGTTAACATTATCTGGGCTATGGCAGAACCCAGAGAATGTCTTTGTATAATTGAAAAAAATTCTAGGTGCTTCATAATTGACCTTTTGATACAAAATGACCTATTAATTCGGAATTTGTGGTTCTTAATGCTGAGGTCCATAGGACAAGTTAGGGAGTCTTCAAACTTGAGCTGAAATCCAGGAGGGGTTTTATTTGGCCTCTGAATCTCCTTGTCTAAGAGGTAGCAGCAGCAACAGCGCTCACCTTCTGGGCAGCTTCCTTCTTGGCGTGATGAGCCTGTAGAACGGCAACAGCTTCATCCACCTTGGAGCGCAGGGACTCCGGGGACTCCAGCATGTGCAGCAACTCCGAGTTGTCGATCTCCAGCAGCATGCCTGTGATCTTCCCGGCGAGGTTGGCGTGCATTGTTTGGATGAGTGGGAACAGTCGCTCTCCCAGCATCTGCTTCTGCTCCTGTGGGGGTGCTGCGGCCAACATGGAGGCAGTCAGGGGCTCCTGGCCCTGCACGTGGACAGCAGGCTGTGGAGCCTGCAAAGGCTGTATGGCGGGGTGGGGGCTGCGGACGCTCGAGGCATACTTGTAAGGGACCACAGTCCGAGGGGCAGCAGCAGCTACGGCAGCCCGAGGAGCTAAGTTCTGCACAGATGTGGGTACACCTCCAGACTGGCAGCTGTCAGTCAGCCCTTGCTGGGCGGCACCAGCCCCACCAAAGTCCATAGCCAAGCGGTCCGGGCACTCAGACCCGACTCTCTGAGTGGTAGTAGGGAGGCCACGAGAGGCCGGAGCATTACCAGTTGGAGCCAGGTGGCGAAGAGCTGGACGAGGCCCAGACTGGCGTAAAGCACTTGGCATTCCTTGGAAGCCTTGAGGTCTCCCGCCTTGCTGCCAGTGAAAAATAATCAATGATCTTTTTTTTTTTTTTTTTTTTGGCATCACTGCTCTCCAGTGGTGGGAGTAGGAGGCCCAGCCCCACTGCTGGAATTGAACCTCCGTCCCAGTCGGCTGCAGTCCCGCGCACAACCACTACGCCACCGGGGCTCAGTCCCCACTTTCTTATGTCAGAAACTTCCCAAGAAGATTGATGTAGGGGACCTCTGAAACAAAAATAATTGTTGAAATTGATCTTCCTAACTTGGGAACACGATGAACTTTGAAGGTAGACTACAAATGCATTGGAGTTATGTATGGATGCCTGTTTTCTCTTGTAGATTCTCCTTTGTAAAGAGCTTGAAGCATATTAATATGTGTTCCCTCACTGTGCACCAGGAAGGCTCAGTTGGCCCTGGGAATTAAATGAAAGCATCAACTTGTGTTTGTGTCTCTTTAAGACACAGCTGTGTGAGTCAGAGGTGCTATGCCAGGTGTTACAGAGGTTTCCATAGCAACTTCATCTTTATTTTTCTTCTTGAATAGCACTGTTAAATGGTGTTATGTGGCAATATAAATGGTGATTCTGTGGCAATACTCATTTGAGATTTTCGACTTTAATTTCTTTCCCATTTTAAGTTGCTTCTGCACATTTCCAAGTAGAGAGGAGAATTGAACCATTTCTGGGAAAACTGGGAAAATATTGATCTTCCAGCTTTTAGACCAGCCATCCGCATTTTACATTACTCTTTATATTTTATTGCTATTACCATTTTGAAACAGCTTGTGCTTACTCTATCTCTCATCTTTTTTTCTCCTTGATACAAATAATTGAAGATGCTTCAGATTCTAACCTCATTTATGGGGCATAGTCATTTCCAGAAAAACCAGGTCAGAGTCCTTGGGCAAATAAGAAGTAAAGGGTACTGCATCCCCTGAACACTGAAGTGAGAGCAGATTTTCTTTGTCATGTTTCTTATTTCACAGTCCACAGGAAGAGGTTATACTGGGTTAGACATAATACTAACTTCAACACGTTGGGTGCTGCATAATAGCAATTAATTAGGAATTTGACAATAGTGAAGAAGGACTATTTAGCTATGAACTTCTGATTGAAGAGAGTAATTTTCCATAAAGAGTTTATTTTTGAAGTAAATGCATGCTGTTCTATGGGGAGCCAATTTTTCTCTTAAACTTTCCCTGAAATTAATCTATATTTTATAACTGAATTCCAGCTGTTGTCCTTTATTTGGGTAAAGAAAGAGCCTGATTTTTCTTCGAACTCCATCACTGGTGAGCTGTGGGACCGTGGCAAGTCTCCACTGTCTTTATAAACTGAATTAATAATTTAGGTTCTTTTGTCTGAACATCAAGGGATATCCATTCAAGTTTATCATGGTGATTTATCTTGTGAGTTAGAAGACCATGATCTTATTAGGGTTATTCATTTGCTCATTTGTCAAGAGCACTTCAACATGAACGAATGTAGACAATATTATGCCAAGTAAAGTAACTCTATCACAAAAGGATAAATATAAGTATGATCCCACTTATATGAAGTTCCTAGAAAAGACAACTGTATAGAGACCAAAACTTAATTATGGTTATTGGGATGAGGGGAAAGGAAAAGAAAGGTGATCGTTTAGGAAACATTGAGATTTTATCTGTGGGGTTTGAGAATCTTGATGTCATTGATACACAATATGATTGATGTCAATGAAGTGTTTGTGTGAAAAAAAAAAGAAATGCCAGACCATGTGTTATGTACATCTTTTACAACATTGAAATAAAAAAATTGAGATGTGTGGGTTTTCAAGGCCAGCACACCTAGTTATGTTATCGTATTGTCAGATGATAAGAGGCATTTTTTGTCTCCCAAAATGGGGGGGGGGGGGATGAGGGTGTGTCTTAAGATCCGAAGGTGTGCTACCCCAGACCATTTGTTTATGATCCCATGTGCCTGCTTACTGCGCTTCGCTGTTTGCCTGCTGTGGATAGCTGTGTGTTCAAGGGAAGTCCCGCCTCCTGGAGTCTCAATGTCAGTCAGGTCACTTTATTGACACAATGCATACCTCCCCTTATGTGTTAATGAAAGTGATGATGGGTCTTAGCATCGCTGCCGAGTTTACGCTGTTAAATATTGCTACATTTTGCTTTATTTTAATAAATATTTTACGCTGTTAAATATTGCTATATTTTGCTTTATTTTAATAAATATTTTAGCATACTGGTATTATTTCATTCAGAATCCTTTTTTTCTTGCTTTTCTGCTCTAAAAACTGGATGGGTCACGGTCCAAAAAATATGCAATCCTCTTTTAGCCACCATTTCCTGGTGTCAATTTGGTGTTGCTCATAGTAACTACCACCAGGAGTCTTGCAAGGGCTGACTAAGAAAATGTCCATAAAGCAGGTAGTACAGTACCTGGATCGTAGTCGCTACTTCATTGGCATGGGGACAGGCTTTATTCTAGGTTCTTTCTGAAGCACTGTGGATACAGAGGAATCAGATATGATCTAGGGTAAGAGTGGGTGGGAAAAACATTAATCATTTTTCTAGTGACTGACCATGGTTTGAACCTTGGACATTTAGATTATGTTCAAAAGTTGTTGCTATGAATAGATATCATATAAGCTAGGTTCCTGGAAGTGGAATTGATAGGTTACACACTGTCACTCATCCCTCGCTAGAAGTGAGTCTAAGTGGTACAAGGGTACTTTTCTGAAAAGACTAAGGCAGCCTTGAGATAAGCAGGGAAAGACAGTTGGGGAAGATACCTAGATTAATCTTAAAGTGTGAGATAATAGCAGTGACAGAAACAATAGGAAGTAGGAATTATTTTTGCTATTGCTAGTTTACAAATAAACAAAGGAAGCAAGAGAAGTTGAAAAATGTCCCAAGATTCTACAGCTGGGGTGGAGTGGAGATAGATGTTTAACAAAAACTCTCCAATTCTGTTACCATATGTGGAGAGGGTGAGGCTTGTCAGGGAAGGTGGGGAGCACATGGACAAGGGAGGGAAGGAGAAAGGGGGTGTTAAGCAGAAGAAACAGGATGGACTAAGGCCGCTGCCACTGTTTTCAGGTGCTCTCAAGTCAGTTTCACCTCCTAGTGACCCAGGTTGGACAAAACAAAGCCCCATTGGCCCGGCACCACCCTTACACTTGTCCTTATGTTTGAGCCCATGGTTGCAACCACTGTATCAATCTATCTTGCCAGAGGTCTTCCTTTCTTTCTTTCTTTCTTTTTTTTTTGCCTCCCCCCTTCCTTATGAAGTATGGTATCCTTTTTCCAGGGACTAGTTTGATCAAGAGTCATATCATGGTTTTGGAGTGGAAAGTAAGAACAATAGGACTGTAGCTCTGCAGCAGTCCCTCTGGAAGACTATTGATGATTTCCAAACTGCTTACAATCCCGCTTTGAAATCCCAACTAAATCCATCTTCACTATTTTAACCAGTGCTCATCTGCCAGCAACCCATCATGCCAGTCATGCTATAGTGACTTCTGCGCTGCTGCTGCTGTAGGATGCTATTTTCGCCAGTATGCCAAATAACAGCAGGAACATTCGCAAGGGATAGATTTCAGTGGTGTGCCCAGGAAAAGAGAGATGGGGATGGAAGATGCCGTCATCGCTTTATGAAATTAGCCGATCAAAATAGTTTGGATCATAATAGAATTTTTGTTTGGTATCCTGCTAGAAAATAAGCCTCTAGTTTGGAAGGCACTACACAATGACTGCAACAATGGATTCACCCATATCAAGGATCATGGCAATGGTGCAAACCACATAGTCTTTCTTCTGTTGTACAGGAGGTGACCAGGAGCCAAAACCAACTCCAGGGAGGCTAACAGCAAGTTACTCCAACATGCTGTTGTTCAGATAAAAGGATATAAGCACTTCATAAAACATAAGACTCTTTTCTTGGTTTTGTTTTGTTTTGTTTTCATGGTTTAAGGAATTTTTATTGACCCAAGAGTTTTATAATCCAAATTACATGTCCTTGCTCAGTTATCAATTCTGTCATCTAAAACAGAAGTGACACTCTGAGCTATTCCACAATAAAGAATTACAAAATTAAAGAAAGGAATGCTTTAAATTTTTGAACTTTGCTGAAAATTTTTTCCCAGGGTCTATAAAACATTAATTTGCTTTTGTATTTTACTATTTTTTGTGGTTTTTTTTGTTTGTAAATGAATAAAGAATCTAGGACTAGCATTGTTTGCTAGCCCTGGCATTTGCTCGGTACATAAGGTCCAAAGTTTCCTTTCCTTTTTTAAAAATTTTTTTTCTATTTTGCAATTTTTTCCCACAATATTTAAGTTTTTCGATGTTTAAGTATTTTTCTTCGGTGAAGCATGAGATTCTTTTCATGGTCCTTGATCATTTAAACAGTTGGAACACCAGTGGCACTGTTCACTGCTTTCTGGGCAGCCTCTTTAGCTTGGCGGGCTTGTAGAACAGCTACACCTTAGAGTGAAGAGACTCTGGAGATTCTAGCATGTGAAGAAGTTCGGAATTGTCAATCTCCAACAGCACGCCAGTGATTTTACCAGCCAGACTAGGGTGCATGGCTCACCCAACATTCGTTTTTGCTCTTGAGGAGGGGCGGATGCTAACATGGAAGCAGTCAAAGGCTCCTGACCTTGTACATGAACAGCAGGCCTCTGCATGGTGACCTGTGGCTGTGCATCAAGATGCTGTTGAGGATTGCGAAACCCCGCGGCGTACCTATACTGGCGAACGGTGCGGACAGCAGGAGCAGCTGCAGCAGCCGCAGCTGCAGGACGGGGACCCGTGGTCTGTGTTGATGTGTTAGCAACACGTTGTGTTGACATGACTCGTGGAACCTGAGAAGAAGCTGGTCTCATAGTACTCAATGGTGGTCTGGGAGCAGCTTGGCCGATAGCACCGGGCATAGTTTGGAATGGATGAAGTCTGGCACCCTGAGCAGTCTAGCGAGGATTTGGTCTCAATTGAGCAATTTGGCTAGGAGGATAGTATGCAGCACGGTTCTGAGTCTGTGGAATAACTGCCATGAAGTAACCTGAAGGAGGTGCTGGCTGGTAGGGGTTGATCACGGGGTTGGGCACAGCTCTCACACATGCCATCCTCTGCATATATTGGTCAGTGAGGTGATTCTTGCGTTCTTCTTTACGCTGCACTAAAGCTACATACAATGGCTTGATGGCCACGATTCTACCATCCATTTCTGTAACTGCTTTAGTGGTTTCTACGGGAGAGGAGAAGCATACAAAACCAAAGTCTTCGCTGCAACCACCCTCCATCATAAACTTTGCACTAGTGATTTGCGAAGATGTTCATCATCAATATCATCATCAAGGTTTTTCACATATAAGTTAACACCCTGGTATCTGGTGATCCGATCTTGCTTCATCTGTTCAAATTTGCACTTAAGTTCTGTCTGCAGTTCCATTTCTTCCTGAGCTCGACCAAAAACAGAGACATTGGCTACTACTACCCCAGTTGGAGCAAATTGGAAAGGATTCAATTTCGTTAATTTACTTTGATTTGTCCATATGGTTCTCACACTAGCTGCTAGTATGCTTCTAGCTGGGAAATAATCATTTTGTTGGTGGGATGTATGCTGCTTGCCAGACTTGGTGCTTTTGAACAGTTTATTTTATCCTATTAAACTACTTTCCAAGGTAGGTGTTGTTACATTCCCTTTACAGAGAGTGGTTGATGGTTTTTCCCAAAACTGTGCAGCAAAGCACATTGGAACTGCTTCTTAAGCCCGCCCCAACGTGCCCTTTCAGTTTTTGGTGTGATATTTCAGGGATTAGAGAAGAAAATCGTCTGGAGCAGAATAGAGAATGGACTGTGGTGCTTCTAACTTCTCCCATTCACCTGAATGCTGACCTGCTTCTCATTTAAACCAGGAAGGTAGAGTTACATACAATAGTACTAGTGACATGTGGACTAAATTCATTTTTACATGTCTCCTTTTACTGCCATTTACTTATCTCCTTGTGAAGGTGATTCAACTTTTGAAGCCTCAGTTTTCTCATCTGTATAACAAGGACTCCATTTAGCCTCTTGCAAATAGTGGATTTAAAACATCTAGTATCATACCCAGCAAGCCTGTATGTGGATGCCAGAGATGTTTATTGAGAACAAAACTAGTTCTTGTGCCTACGCAGCCTTTTTACAAAAAACAAAAACAAAAACAAAAAAACTTGGTCATCTAGATGAATGATGGAATTGATTTGTTGGGCATTTTCAATGTTGTCATGATGTCATATTTGAGACAATGGGTCTTCATGGCTTAACCAATTTTTCTCTTCCACTGTGACAGAATAAGTCATTAATTATTTTATCTCTTCACTTATCCACTAATTAGCACTCTATCTATCTATCTCAACCTTATCCGTACCCTAATCTCTCTCTTTCCCCCTTTGTGGTAACTCACTGTCCTCTAATTTCCCTTTCTCTTCCCCTCTTCCCCTCCCACCTCCAGCCCATTGTTCACAAAGTCTCCTTCACTAGAGGCCTCGTTTCACCATTGTCTGTTGAAACAATAGCCAGACAGCAGCAACCTCGCCTTTCTCAGATGCTTTTCTGTTCCTTACTGAAGTGATTTATCTGCTTTCTCCTACTACTGTGCTTAAAAATTTTATATATATCTGATATCTCTTTACAAGCTTTGGGGTTCACACACAATAGCAAACAGGCAACAAACATTTGATGAAAAGGTCACACGATTTTGGTGACTGAGCCCAGAGGTTGTTGTTAGGTGCTGTGGAACTGGCTCAGGCTCACAGTGACAATCTGTGTAACAGAACAAAATATTGCCTGGTCGTGTGCCATCTTCACGGTCATTGGTAAGTTTGTATCTACTATAGTCACTGTTACCTAAACTCATGGAGAATTTCCCTAATGGTTGTTGACTTTATAAGCACATTGACCTCACCTCACCAATTTGGTTGAAATTGTTCCCTTTAGGGCTGAACCCCGGTAGGGTAGTGGGTGAGTGCGGGACTGCGGCCGACTCGTTTGGCGGTTCAAATCCAGCAGCGACAAGGCTGGGCCCCCCACTCCCACCAGAGGGCAGTGATGCCTGAAATAAAAAGGGAGAAAGAAATTGTTCTCTTTAATGAAAATATGAACACTTACCACCTGCTTACAAAGCTAGTCCACATCAAGCAATGACTGATGCTTGATGTGTCCCAAATTCCTTGGAAGAGAAAGTTGAGAAAAATTATTAGTCTTCTGTGACCTTTTATGAGCGGTGGTGGTATAATGATTTCAAGTTAGGCTGTGATTCACATGGTTGGCAGTTCGAAATCACCGTCAGCTCTACAGGAGAAATACTGGACTTTCTACTCTTGTTAACAGTCTCAGAAATGCACAGGGCGTCACTATGAGTCAGCATGGGCCTACTGGCAGTGAGTTTGGTGACTTCATCCCTCCATCCAACTTGGGGTAGGAGGTGTCGTGGAGAGGTCCTGAGGGAGCAGGTTGCAGGGTAAGGATGCAGACTGTGTGACAGCAGTAGGGTGAAGATACAGGGAATGAGATAGCTTGAGTTTTTGATGTCGAAGCAGAGGGAACATCTTATGAGGAGATCCCAAGGAGTAAATCATCCTGATCCCTTCCAAGTACTCACAGCTAAATATGAGTTTCTCTAACAACAAAGGATAGATTAGATAATATCCAAAGACTGTCTAATGAATTCCATGATTTGATAGAGTTTTAAAAATACTTCTCACCTCCACACAAACTTAAATCTAAGTCTAAGATGGTGTGGAAAAGGAATTTTTAATTTCTATGCTTTGCAACTACTTTTGCAAAGTTTCATAGGGCTTCCTTTTGACACCTTTCTCAGATTTTGAGGCGCTGAAAGACCTAGCATATAAAACTGGTCAGTTAAGAACCTTTAGAGCACTGACCTAATTAAGAATCCAAGGGAAAGTGAAGTAATTTTAACAAAATTGATATTCTCTTATTCTAGCTCATGGGTTTAGATTTTATTTTTTTAATAAGATTATTCATTTTAGCCCCAGGGTTTCAGAGTGTCAAATGCTAATGCTTTCAAAACATCTCCAGAATCACACTTGCTTTAAGACAGGAAGACTACTTTCTATTCAATTACACATTTTGAGAGATGCCCTTGGGTTTTGCCAGTGGGGATACCTGGCTAAAGTTGTTTATTCCAGGCAAATATGATAAATAGTCAATGGACCAAGCACCTGTTCTTTGCCAATACATCTTTAACTACTTGTACTTTCAACACTCACAATAGCTCTAAAAAACTGTTCCTTGCCCTTACATGGCTCAGCAGCATCATGCAGGGACTTGGTCACCTGTAGCTGCTATAACAAAAAAACCCAGGTTTCAACAAACAGAAAGTGCTATTCAGGGCTTGAGTTTTAGAGGAAGGTTTTCTCTCTCTCCCTCCATTTTGGAGGCAAGTGTTTCTCTTCTTGCAATGTCTGTGGACCTAGCATTCCTTGAATATCTCCATATGTCTTTGCATCAATCTTTCACTGGATATTAAGGGTCGCAAATCCTGCCTTATGGACATTATAAAGGTTAATGTCTATAGCACTTGGAATAATCATGTTATTGTTGTTAGGTGCCCTGGGGGTGAGGTCTACTCACAGTGACTCCATATGTGACAGAACAGAACACTGGCCCGTGTTCTTCTGCATGAATGTTGCCATGTTTGAGTCTGTTTTTTTTTTGGTCACTTTGTTACTTCTTTTCATTGAGGGTCTCCTCCCCCACTTTTTTTAGTGATATTCTAATTTACCAAGTATGATGTCCTTTTCCAGGGCCTAGCCTCAAGTCTAAAATACAGGAGATAAATTTTCATCATCCTGGCTTCAAAGTAGCATTCTGACTGTACTTCATCAAAAGCAGATTCACTTGTTCTTCTGGTACTTCAAGGTACCTTCAAGATTCTTTTCCAACACCACAGTTCAAATGCATCAGTTCTTGGTGTTCCTTATTCATTGTGTGTTTCTCATAGGCATATCAGGTGATTGAAAAGAGCATGACTTCTCATTCAGAGTGGAGTGTAGCAACGATGAAATATGCAACTTTCCTCTGGTTCTTAAATGCTTCCTCCCTCCGACTCTCATGATCTGAATTCTACCTTACACATCTGATTAGACCAGAGGATGGACACTCGTACAGATAGGAACTGGAAACATGGAGAATGCAGGACAGAGGATCCCTTTAGGACCAGTAGTGAGAGGGGCAATATGAGAAAGATGGGAGGAAGTTGGACTAGAAAGGGGGAACCAGTTAAAAGAATCTACATATAACCTCCTCCCTGGGGTACTCACAACAGGGAGGTGAACAAAGGGAGGTATCAGACTGTACAATATGATAAAATAATAATTTGTAAGTTATGAAGGCCCATGAGGGAGGGGGGAGTGAGGAGGGAGTGGAAATAGGAGGAGTTAATACCAAGGGCCTAATTAGAAAGAAAAAGTTTTGAGAAGGATGATGGCAAAAATGTACACATGTGCATTTGCATACAATGGATGTATGTACATATTATGAGAAACATTGTATGAACCCCCAATTTAAAAAAAAAGAAAAGAAAAGAAGGGCTGAGCCCTGGTGGCCTAGTGGTTGTGCGCGAGACTGCAACCCACTGGGTTGGGGGTTCAAATCCAGCAGCAAGGCTAGGCCTCCTACTCTCACCACCAAAGGGCAGTGATGCCCCCCCCAAAAAGAAAAGAAATAGTGAGACACATTTTACTTCTTAGAGTGACATTTTTTGCTCTTTACCACTTTAAAGATGGCTGGTGCTGCAGATTTGCCCAATGCGCGTCATTTTATGTCTTGATGGCTACTCTCATGGGCATGGTTCGTGGATCCAAGGAAGGCGGAATCCTTGACAACTTCAAACTCTTCTCTGTTTTTCATCCTGCTAACTATGGGACCGGTTGCGAAGACTCAGGTCTCTTTCACACTGAATTGTACTTGATAATGAAGGCTCCAACCCTTGATCTTCATCAGCACGTGCTGCAAGTACTTGTTGCTTCTTCACTTTCAGCAAGCAAGGTTGTGTCATCTGCATATCGCGGGCTGTTAGAAAGCCCACCTCTGGTTCTGATGCCACAGTCTTCTACATACCATCCATCCTCTCAGATGATTTGCTCAGCATACTGATTGAATAACTCTGGTGAGAGGATGCAACCCTGACACACACCTTTGGTTTATGAAAACCACGTCGTGTTTCCTTGTTCTGTTTAGAAGATCACCTCTTGGTCTTATCTCAGGTTTCACATGAGCACAATGATGTGTACAGGAGTTCATATTCTTTTCAATGTTATTTCAACTGGTAATGACCCATAGAGTTGAATGACTTGCCATTGTCAATAAAAACGTGAACAAATACCTTTCTGGTATTCTCTACTTTGAGTCTCAATTGATCTGACATCAGCAAGGTGATCCCTTGTTTTACTTCCTCTTCTGAATCAGTTTTCTATTTCTGGCAGCTCCCAGTTACTGTATCGCTACAAGCACTATCGAATGATTTCCAACAATTTTTTAATTGCTTCCTAGATTAGTTACATTGTTTGTTAATTTCCACAATTCATTGAATTCAACATGAATTTTTTTTCCATTGGCCGACTAGGTAGTTACATTCCAAACGTCTTGGCATTAAGTGAGTGCACCCAGTGATTCGACAGCTTGTTGAGAAAGGCCTCTTGGCATTTCTTGAGTTCTTGGAGCCTTTCTGGTCATGTGCAGAGCAGCCTGAATCTCTTCTACTGGTACCTCAGTTCTTGATCATACGCTGTCTCTTGGAATGATTCATTGTCGACCACTGCATACCTCTTCAAATAACCAATAGTTTCCTGCATCATTCAATAGTTTGCCCATAGAATCCTTCAATATGACAACATGAACCTTGGGTTTTTGGGTTTTTTTTTTTCTTTCTTTCTTTAGTTCTTCTAGCTTCAGATATGTTGAACATGCTTTTTGTTTTTTCTTTCAATGTTGGCTTTCTTTTTAAAAAAATCATTTTATTGAGGGCTCATACAACTCTTATCACAATCTGCAAATGCATCCCTAGTGTCAAGCACTTTTGTACATTTGTTTCCCTCATCATGCTCAAAACACTTGCCTTCTACTTGAGCCACTGGCATTTACTTCTCATTTCTCCCCTCCGTCCCTGCTCCCCTGCCCCATGAACCACCAATGATTTAAAAATTATTATCATTTGTCATATCTGACAGCATCTGACGTTTCCCTTCACCATCTTCTCCACTGGGCACCCCCAGGGAGGAGGTTATCTGTAGATCCTTGCAATCTGTTTTCCCTTTCCACCCCACCTCCCATCCTCCCATTATTCCTTTTTCACCACTGGTCCTGAGGGGTTCTTCTGTCTTGGATTCCCTGTGTTTCCACTTCCTATCTGTACCAATGTGCATCCTCCAGTCAAGCTGAATTTGTAAGGTAGAATTGAGATCGTGTTAGTGGGGGGAGGAAGTATTTAAGAATTAGAGGAACATTTTATGTTTCACTATTGCTACACCACACCCCGACTGACGTGTTTCCTCCCAGAGCCTGGGTCTTTGCACATTCCCCTATCGTACTTTTTGCTGTGTGCTTGGGCTGTCATTTGAAATTTTCTGTTCAGTTCTTTTACTGAATTTTTTTTTCATTTTCTTTAGCTACTTAATGTTCAGGAGTAAATTTCACATGTTCTGGTGACATCCACTTTGATCTTTCTTTCCTGTCTTTTTAATGACTTTTTGCCTTTTTGATACCATCCCACAGCATGTCAAGTCTTCTGTTATGAGTGTTCAACGTGCCTAATGTATTGAGATGTTCTTCAAATTTAGGTGGGATTTAGTTAGGGCTCTATTTTGGCTTGCATTGACTGGTTTTGATTTTCTTCAGTGTCTATCTGAGCTTTCACATGAACAAGTGATGGTCTAGTCCATACACAGCCTATGATCTTTTGGTTTGGCTTCTGATATCGAACTTCTGAGTCATCTCTTGCTGCAGATGAGGTCAGTTTCATTCCTGTATATTCCATCCAATGAGACATATGTATACCATCATCATTTGTGCTGTTGAAAAAAGATTTGCAGCAAAGAAGTCAGAAAGTTGTTCATAAAAAAAACTCATCTTGAAAAAAAAACCCTATCATGATGTCTCCAGCTTAAATTCTTTTGATAAGGTCAAATTATCCAATTGCAATTTCTCTGTTTCTTCATCTTCCTTTCTAGCTTTTACATTCCAATCACCTATAATATAACTGCATCTAGACTATATGTTTGATCAATTTCCTACAGCTGAAGTTCATAAAATTCAATTTTTGTTTACTAACTTTTGTGATTGGTGTGTAAATTTAAAAAATAATTGTCTTAACTGGAATTCCTTATAGGCATATAGTTATTCTATCCTATCATAGACAGCATTATACTTCAAGATAGATCTTGAAATGTCCTTTTTGACAATAAATGTGACACCATCCCTTTCATTGCTGAGTTCAGACACTATGCTTGTTTTCTGATTCAAGTCCATTGCAACTCAGTAATGCCTCTGATATTAATGCATTTCATTTTATTCCTGATGGCTACAATTTTCCTAAATTCTTATGGCATACATTCCATCTTCTGATGATTAATGATGTTTGCAGCTGATTCTTCTAATTTCTAGTTGTGTCTTATCAGTAATAGTGGGATCATTCTTGACTGGACCTGTGCATCTGAGAAAAAAGGTATAGAAAGTGGAGGATGTAGCTATGTGTCCCGGAGCAGTCTTGAAGCGACTGGGTATCTGTGCCTTAGGTAGCTGGAACCCATGCTTCCAATCTCCCGGATTATTCCAGTCGAGTCAGGCAGAAGCTGCTGGGTATCCCGCGTTTCCATGACTCCTGGAAAGAACTCCAGTCTTGAGGCAATAAGGCCAGCTCACTTCATATCCTTCTGCTTTAAACCTCTGAGACATAGCCTAGCAGAATACTTCTAACTTCCCTTTAGTAATAGCTAAGATTGTGTAATAACTGGACAGTAAAATCCTGTAATGTGATTGGCCAAAAGAGTTTGTAAGACAAGTGGATGGATGGCTCAGCCAGCTACACTTCATTTACATAAGTCAGCCCCGGTAACTCCTCATTTGCATCACAGTGTGAGCCAATCGTTTTTCATGCAGCAAACCCATAACCATATAAGGAAATGTTTGGAAACCGGGAAGTTTGATCTGATTGGTCAATGAAACCTATATAAGCCTTACAAAAGCTGCAATAAAGTTAGATCTGCATCCTCCAACCAGGTCTCCGGAGTCTGTGTGCATGGTCGAAAGTGGCTCCATCCCCCTCACTTCCCTGAGTGCTGGGCCTGTTCCCACAGGTAATGAAAGTCCTGACACTTTAGCTTCATCCACATTGCTATGATTGACTATATTTTAAGGAGTCATCTCTTTTCTCAGTTACACTTTGAGTATCTTCCAATCAGAGGGCCTCATCTTCTGGTACTATGTCTGTCAGTGTTTCCCTGCTATTCATCACAGTGTCAACAATCAATCCTTGAGAACTAGACAATCAATTTTTTATTAGAATTCCTTCTTAGTCTGGAAGCCCCACTGAAACCTGCTCACCTTGGGCGACGGTATTGGTATTTGAAATACCAATATAGCTTTCATCATCATAGCAACAACTATGTTTGCGTTTCATCTATTCTATAACCCAATGATGAATTTTCCCATGTTTTTTTCTACTTTTTATTCGGAATATATATATACCGTACACCACTCCCCATGCACACACACACGATGGAAAAAAGTTCCACTGTGTAGAGCTTTCACAGCTTTTTTGCACTTTTACAGCTAGGCAGCATCAACTGACTTTCTCTGTGCTAGTGCACCCAGTGGTGTCACCTGGGAAGGTTATCTATGGTCACAGTGAATTTTTTTGTAAAAGCAATTTCACTAGAACCTCATTGCTTGTGATGGCCAATTTAAGAGAACAGCATGCAGCTGTGAAAATTTGTTTCATGTTCTGGAAAAACGTTGCAGAAACCATTGTGATGTTGATCACAACTTTTAAGGATATCACTATGAGTGATCAGTGTACAAGTGTACAGTGGTTTCCTTGTTTCAAAAAAGGCTAATGTTGATTGATGACAGACCTCATTCTCGACTCAATCAACTTCCCAAATGGATAAAAATTTTCACAAAATATGTACACGTGTGCTTGAAGACTGACAATGGACCATTGAAGAGATGGGGGGGATTATCTGGACTATTTTCGAGCTTGGTATAGTGAATTTTCATGGAAGATTTGGAAATGAGAAGCGTTGCTGCAAAATTTGTGCCTGGGCTTCTGATTGACTTAGAAAAAGTGTGCAGAAGGGTAACATGCTATGCTTTGAAGAACAGCTCTGGAGTGACACAGATAACTTTTCCCAGGTTATTACAAGTGACACGTCAGAGTGCTATTCTTACAACCCTGAAAGCAAACATCAATCAAGCCAGTGGAAGATGCCATCATTACCTTTTCCAAAATGAACTCCTCAAGTGAAATCAAAGATCAAGATGATACTCACTTGTTTTAATATTTTTATATGAAGGAGATAGTGCATTTGGAGTTGATTCCACTAGGCCAGACTGTTAATCAAGTTTCCTATTTGGAGGTTCTGAAAAGATTGCATAAGAGTCGGCAACAAAAAAGACCTGATTTGTGGCATAAGGGACACAGTTTTTGACACCACGGCAATGCACCTGCTTATGCAGCCATCTCAGTGTGTCAATTTTGGGCAAAAGAACAACAGAAAAACATAGCTTCTCTTGCCCCAAGCACTTGAATCACCTGGCCTCACTTTGTGTGGCTTCTTTTTGCTTCCTTGAGTGCAAAAGGACTTGAAAGGACAGTTATTTGAAGAAGTAGATGTGATGAAGAAAAAATGAGTGAGGCACTGCCAGTCACCCAAATGCATGAGTTAGAAAATATGTTTCCAAGAATGTAATTGCAGATTTGACAAATGTATTAAGTGTAATGGAGAATAATTTGAAGCTGATAAGATTATTCTGTAAAATATTTGCATATATATCTATAAAAATATCTATTTGGGGGTGTGGATGCATATGTACATATGCATGAAACATTTGCCATTTAACATTTTACATGCACATTTCAGTGACATTAATTATGTTTCTCGTGTTGTATAAATATTATTACCATACATTTACAAATTTTTCTCATCCTTAATAAAAGCTCTTTCTATTAAGACTCCCTCTTTCCCTTCCATTTCACATTTGATCACCACTAATACATTTCATTCCGTGCTTTTTGTTTTTGTTTTCTTCGGCTTCACTGCCCTCTGGTGGTGGGAATAGGAGGCACAGCCTTTGCTCCTGTGGAGCCGCTGCTGGAATTGAACCTCCATCCCAGTAGGCCGCAGTCCTGCGCACAACCACTACGCCACCAGGGCTCAGCCAATTCCATGCTTTTTTAATCAAATTTTTGAGGTATTATTTACATAAGCCTAAATTTTCGCTCTTATTAGTATGAATAATTCAGTAGGTTTTAACACACAATAAAATTCAATCAAGATTTGGATCATTTTCTTCACCCCAAGTAGATCCCTCTTGCCCTTTTGTAATAAATCATTATGCCCTCCTTGGACCCTAGGCAACCACCAGTCTACCTTCTGCCATTTAGCAGTTCCTAGAATGCTGTATGTGGGAGAAAGATGAGACTTTGTACACTTGTAAAGATTTCCACCTCCAATTTCACTGCCATGGAGCTGGTGCAGACTCATAACAACGCGAGGACAAGGCAGAACTGGCGCTGTGAGTTTCTGAGACGTTGGGAGTAGTAAGGTCTATATTTTCCCCTCAGAGCCGCTGGTAGTTTCAAACTGCTGACCTTGCAGTTAGAAGCCCAGTGTATACTCACTATGCCACCCGAACTCCTCCATAAAGATTACAGTCTGGACAACCCACTGGACCAATTTGATCTGTCACACTATGAGAATGGATACAATGGGAATGAGGTGAGAATGCTATCCTAATGGAACTATATAGCATATATTCTTTTGTATCTGCTTTCGCTTTCTTTTGCTTTACACAATCATTTTGAAATTATACTGTGAATAACAATAATTTGTCTTTTCTATCAGAGGATTGTATTCCACTGTTTGAGTATCTATAACTTATTATTATGAATGGCATTTCTATGAGCATTCACTTGTGAATCTTTGTTAAGCATATGCTTTTATTTCTCTTGGGAAACGATCCAGAGTGGAATGGGTCTGTCACATGGGTATGTGTCTATGTAACATTTTAAAAATAATAGGCTGCCAAGCTGTTTCACAGAATGACTGAGCCATTTTTCAAACCCACCAACAATGCATGAAGTTTCAGTCACTCTGCATCTTTACTGACACTTCGTAGGGTCAACTTTTTTCAACTGAGCCATTCTAGTGTATGGGTAGTCCTAGTTCATTATGGCTTTGATTTTCATTTCCTGGTAAGGAAGCACATTGAACATCTTTGCTTGTTTTTACTGCATACTTGTTTATCTTCTTCTGTGAAGCATCTATGTAAATCTCTTGCCTATTTTAATGCACTGAATATATATTCAGAAACCCTAGTGGCTGTTGATCAAATGACTGATGGCTGGTGGTGTGAACCCACCAGGCATTCCACGAGCGAAAGATGGGGAAGTTGTCTTCTACCATAATTTATAGTCTTGGAAATCCTGTCCCATAAAGTCACTATGCATCAAAATCAACCTGCGAACAGTGGATTTGGCTTTGGGTTTTGGTTGTATATATCCATGATAGGACTGCTTTCATATCAGATAGGAAGACAGTTGTATCAGTATTTATGCATATGCATATGACACTCAAAGTTTGACTCAAAGTCGAGTTGGCCATCATGACATGGATGGAGTAAAGCCTTTGGAAGCTTCATCTCCCAGTGGAGCACCACTCAGAAAGGGCTGTGTCTAGCATGGAGCACAGATACAGGAGGAAAGCCCCCTCCAGCTTCAGCTGCTATGACAAAGTGGAAAGAGAGGCTGTGCTAAGAGAGCTGCAGTCCCAAGAACACTCATCAGTCAACACTGCAGCTCTGGGAAAGCCGGGTGTGATGAATGTCTGGGGGACACATGCCTCAGACTGCACTGTGCAGGCTATAACATGACTGCTACTTGCTTATTGGTATAATGCAGATTCTTATTCAGGATGTTTAAGACAGGGCCAAGATCCTGCCTTTCTGATACCCTCTCTTATGATGTGTGATGCTCCCAATTTCAGATCACAGTATAAGTAGCAGTAACAAAAGAGAGCAGTAACCATAACGAGGCAGGTCAGATTCTCTAGTTCTCGTCTATTCTGGCTTTATATTATATATTATATTATTCAACCTGGTTTTTCAGAGGGAGAAAGGGTGAAAGAAGAGTGGGATAGAGAAGCAGGTGGAGAGGAGGTGGAAGAAAAACAGAATAAGAAGCAAGAAAGGAATGACCATCACATAAATCCTTGGGGGCTTCAGGTGGTTGGGAGGGATTGGAACACATATTGTGGGCACACTGGACTAATTAATAATAGCAATGTTAAGAGATTTGAACAATTAATTTAAAAATCATATAACAGTGTCTGTATTTGAGGCACAAGTTGACAAAGTGGTTATAGCCTGTACAATTTCCAGTGTTGCCTCTTCCCATTTGATAGCCATGTACCTTCAAGTCTGAAATGAGGAGATGAGGTGTGCAAATGGCGCTGGGTGGAGGAGGTGTGCTGCAATCTCTGCAGATGAGATGTGATCGTGGCTGCTCTTTTGATGTAAGCTTCACACGTCAACAGTTTTCTGGCAATGTGGTTTGAACATGGCTCACTAGAGAAATTTGGAGACATCAGACTGTGGGTGGGGAGAAAGAGTTTTGCTTTTCAAAACTCTGATAGATAGTAGACATTTGATAGCTATGTCTTATAAAAATGGATGGGTGAGTGTTTCAATGATTGAATAAATCAGGCAGCCATGAGAGGGGAAAATTTTTACCTCAGTTTAGATTTCCACGGTCTACATTTTACTCATTTGTAGCAAAATGTAATAAGGATTTCAAGAATTTTGTTTTAATCATTTGAGTTGAAACTGTTGGGGCTTCTTCAAACATGTTTTTGGAATGCCAAGCTTTCCATCTCAGAATTTCATAGCAATAAGGGTCATTTGCTCCAGAAATTTAGAGAATTACACTTAAAGGTTGCTTGGAAACCTGACACTGTTGCTTGGGAAAAGACTGTGTTTATTAAGACAAGTATAACTTTATACCCAGGAATTAGTTTACTGCATTTTGCTTTGCTGGAGCTTTCATGGTGGAGAAAGGTTTTCAACTTTCATTGGAGTGGCTTCTGAATCATGACCCCATGAGTTCCTCTGGATCTTATGGACCTCACTCAGTGACCTTGCCAGTCAGAGTACAAATTGTCTAAAGAACAAGGGGAGAGTTTCTGATGGTCTGTTTCTGTTCCAATATAATGTCTCTTACTTTGTACTAATGAGCACTTCATTTCGGTGCCTGGTAGTTGTGTATATAGGAACAGTCCATTCATACATGCTACCCAGGGGAGGCAGGGAATGCTCACAGTCTAGGGAAAGAGATGGTGGCATAAGAAGAATCCACACTTTATAATAAGTGCAAATAAATGGATGCTCAGAATTTCTCGGGAAGAGAGAGAAGAGCATCACATTTTTGCATGGGGCAATGGAACTAGCTTCTCCGGTCTTAGTCTCTTTTCCCCACAGGGCAACCTTAAAATGCAACGTCCATTGGTGATGCAAACTATTTGCACTCATGTACTAACAGAAGATTGGGGATTATTTAGAAAGCCTGAGAAGAAAGGCCGGTGATCTACTTCTGAAAGCGGACACCCTTGAAAACACCAGGGAACACAGTTCTATTCTGAAACACATAGGGTCATCCTGAACCAGTCACCTTGATAACATCTTCTTTTTAATGAAATCTCATTGGTTCATCCTCACATCTTAGAAGCAATCATTTTGTCTGGCAAATTATTGATCAAAAATGAATCACATATTTATAAAGTTAATACCGAGATAGACCCAATGAAATAACATGAAGAGTGAGCAGGGAAAAAGAAGATTCCATAAATCAAAAATAGATTTTTTTTAGCACAGCTGGGCAAGGAAACAACAAGTGCTTTATTTACTGTAAAAAAAGCAAAGTTGCAGGCTGAGCCCAGGTGGTGTAATTGGTTGGGTGCAGCCCGCGGGCTTGGCAGTTCAAATCCAGCAGCTGCTCTCAGGAGTAGCGCTGGATAACTCCCACAACCACCAGAGGGTAGTGATGCCCCCTCCCCAAATTTTAAAAAAGCAAAGTTGCAGAAAAGTGTCTAAAAACAAAAATATTTTCCACAGATATTTTTCAACAACATCATCATCATAGTCACAAATATCACTGACTGGTGGCTTTCCCAACAATAGGCATTGGGCTAAGTGTTTAAAATGCTCTGTAAGATCTACATATCACCTCCTCTCTGGGCCAACAGGGAAGTGAGTGAAGGGACACATTGGGCAGTGTATGATAAGAAAAAGCAATAGCAATTTGTAAATTATTAAAGATTCATGGGGGGAGGGGGGAAGGGAAATATGGGGAGCTGGCAATGGGGGCCTAGGTGGAGGGAGGAAGTTTTGAGAGTGATGATGGCAACAAGTGTACAAATGAGGCCTGCATACAATTGATGTGTGTGTGGATCCTGAAGGGAGGTATATGAGTACCCAATAAAATGATTCATTAAAAAAAGGCGGGGGGAGGGGGAAGGAGGAGCTTATACCAAGGGCTCAAGTGGAAAATGTTTGGAAATGAATGTGGCAACATGTATGCAAATGTGCTTGTTGCAGATGATGAATTGAATGTTATGATGGCTGTAAGAGCTCCCAATAAAATTATTTTAAAAATTTAATCATTTTTAAAGATTAAAAAAAAAGATTTATCATTTAATCATAATTTAAGATTTAATCAGTTCATCTTATACATGAGAAAACTGAGGATTAGATGGCTAAATTAATCGACAATCAACTGCCATGGAAACAACTGGATAGTAACAAACAAAACAGCATAATCCTGAATATCATAATCCCCCTTAACTTACATATAGGCCAGTTGAGGCTCAGAGATGGCACATAGCTGAGTAAATGCAGGAACTCCAAGTTAAAAAATCAGATTCCCTGCAATTGAGTGGATTCTGATTCATGTCGATCCTCAAAGACAGTGTAGAACTGCTCCTGTGATTGTGACTTTTATGGGAGTAGAATGCCCTGCCTTTTCCTGCAGGGAAGCTGAAGGATATGAATTTTTGCCCTTGTTGCTAGCAGGTCAATAGGCCATCCACTATACCAGGAGCTAGGTCTGTTTCATACCAATGCCCATATTCTTAATTGCTAGCCTGCACTTCATCTTAAGCACCTAGGCCAAAAATCTAATGGGGAACATGAAAGGACTTCCCGGGGTGAGCTCAGCTCTGTCTTATTTTACATGTCCTTGTATTATTACCTCCCAGCACTGGACAAAGCACAAGGTAATCATTTAGAAAGCACTTATGAAATAAAGAAACTGAACTTAAAAACGTTTAAAATTTTTCTAAAATATATAGATAGCACAGCTGCCGATTCAATATTTTTCATGTGTGCAGTTCGGTAAAGTCAATGACCTTAATCATGACCAACATCTATAGCTAAGTTGTCTGCCATCACAAATAGAAACAATGTTTCCTAAACAAGGACTCTTCCCTTTCCCCCTCCCTCCATGAGACTCTTAGCCTCTAAACTCTATTTGCCTAGTCTATATAAGTGAACACAAACAATATTAATTTTCTCATGATTGACTTTACTCATCATACGATTTTCAGGGTTCACTCATATGTTGTCACATGTAGAAGGGTTTTGATTTTCTTTGCGATTAAGTATTTGTGAAAGGTGCATACATACATTGCACATTGTTTATACATTCATCTGTTGGTGACACTTGGGTGTTTCCACTTGCTGGCTATCGTGACCTGTGATTCAAGGAACATTGGCATACATGTGTCTGCCACTGTCACTGTTTTCAATCTCTTAAGTACACTCTTAGGAGTGAAATTTCTGGATGAAGTAATCATTTGAAAGTTTATTCACGTTCACTCTTCCTGCCTGGAATATAAATTCATTGTACAAAGCCACTTTTAGCTAACTTAATACAGTCATGATAATTTGAGCTTAGTTATAGTTAAGAGTTTGATTCATTTATTATTGGGTTTATTTATTATAATTACTGTGTAAGTATGATTGAAGATTTTTTGTTGTTATTGAAAAAAAACAAATTCAAGTCAAGCCAGGTGTGTCCCCAAAGGAAAATTTATTATTTATTATTACTTATAACTGCTAATTTTGCTCAAGGTAATTTAAAACTGATTGCAGCAGCACATCAAAATGAAATGGCTAGAAATTTAAGGCAGATTCAGAAGAGGACCTGGAACAAAGGATATAATTGCTGATAGCAGATGGATCTGAAAGCAGAGAATATCAGAAAGATGTTCACCTGTGCTTTATTGATAATTCAAAGGCAAGCAACTGTGTGGATCATAATACATTATCAGCAACATTGGAAAGCATGAAAACTCTAGGTTCTACATGAGGACCTTTAAGTGTTCTAGAATTTTCATGCTGCCATTTAAAGAAATAGGGGTAAATGTGTTTTCCTTTCACCATATTTATTCAATCTGTATGCTCAGTAAATAACATAAGAGGCTGGACTATATGAAAAAGAGCAAGTTATCAAGATTGGAGTAAGGCTCACTCATCACCTGTATTAAGCAGATGACACAAGTTTACTTTTCAAAAGCCAAGAGGATTTGAAGCACTTACTGATGAAGATCAAAGACAACCGCCTCCAATACTGATTACATATGACTCAGTGTAAAGAGAACCAACATCCTCACACTGTATGATAGTGTGATAAATGGGGAGGAGATTCAAGTTGTCAGATATTTCATTTTATTTGCATCCAGTGCTGTGTCTGTTGCACAGAAGGTTGCTGTGAATTGGAACTGAGTCAAAGGCATCCATTGATGATGCTCTCTTTAGTCAAGAGGTCTGCCCTGTCATCAGTCCTTGATGACTATCCATTTGAGGCAGTCTCTCTTTCAGTTGGCATCAAAGATGGTCATCAGCAGATAGAAAAGGACTATATCCTGATGGCTCCAGGTAAATGCCATTTTGGCTCTCATAGACCTGTTAAGGACATCTGTCTTCCCCTGAATCAACCAGTCAATTAAGGGGATATAAATGACACTGGACCTTGCTCAGATGGTGTTGGCGGTTGGAAAATTTTCTTAACTCTCAAAGGCATAGACAGAAAGAGGACTAAAAGTGCTTTCTTATGGTTACATTGGGCAGTCAGCCAGCAACCTATATCTGAATTTCCATGCCAGGACATACAAATGAGTCTGCTTTTTAGATGTTAAAATCCAAGACTGAAATGAACTTTTAAACAAACAGATAAAGAGACATCTTTTATTCCTCCCCCCCCCCCAGTGATTATAGAGTACAGTTTCATGTTCTATAAAAGATCTCAAAATGAAGGCTGCGTTAAATTGCTACATTTTATAACCTGCCATTTCCCGACAATAGATAAGTATTCATTATTTCTCCCACAACTCCTTGAAAGGCAAATAGTGTTATTCAAATCAATCTTTCAAAGAGTGGAAGGCAGAGAGGTTATGACAAAATTCATACCAAAGGATAAGACTAGTGAGAACAGTTTGTTAAGCGGCTTGATATCATAGAACCTAGGTTCAAAACCTTCTTCCATGTCTAGCATGTTGCATGTCATAGGAAAGCTACTTTGTCTTTCTGGGCAATGGTATGTCATTCAAAGTCCTCTACCACTACCACAGCCAGTTGTTGCTGAGTCATAGCAACCCCAAGTGTTTTAGATTAAAATTGCTCCTTCAGAGTTTTCAATATCTGATTACTTTTGTTTGTTTGTTTGTTTGTTTTACTTTTTTTGAGGGGGGTATCACTGCCCTCTGGAGCGTGTCAGATTAAAATTGCTCCTTCAGAGTTTTCAATGTCTGATTACTTTTTTTTTGTTCGTTTATTTCCTTTGTTTCTTTTTGAGGGGGGCATCACTGCTCTCTGGTGGTTGTGAGAGCTACCCAACCTTGCTCCTGGAGAGCTGCTGCTGGATTTGAACTACCAAGCCCGTGGACCGCAGTCCTGCACTCAACCATTACGCCACTGGGACTCAGCCCGATTGTTTTTTTCTTCACTTGATCACTAGGTGTTTCTCCTGAGGCACTTCTGAGTCAGCTCCAATATCTCAGTTATCAATTGAGTATGTGCACCAGGGACTGCTGAAAGGCCTTGAATGGGGGCTAAAGTATATTGTAAAAATATAAAATTTGATTAGAATTCATTTCTTCAGTCAGCTAATCGGCATGTATTCTTCCTGGGATAGCTAGCCACTAGAGATAAGAGTCTAGCCCTCTAGATATATGACTAAAAGCTCTAATCATGTTGTTAAAACGATGTAATGAAGAGAGTAGTTATTGCAAAAGGCACCTGCTATGCAGGCTATGAGAAGGGAGAAATAGATTCCTCCAGAGGTGTTTGGAAGGTGATTCATGAGCCACAGACTAGGAGTTCACTTGCTGAAAGCTCAAAGCCCCCTACTTTGTGTACTTGACTTTTGTAGTCATGTTTCATATTTCCTAGCCCTTTTTCTCCCTGGCTACAGTTGACTGGACCAAAGTGATCAATTGACCCAGGAGGGTGATTTGCATGGACCAAATTTTTTCAATTTGAGTCTCTGTTTTGAGAATTGAACTTTGAGTTAGAGGAGTCATGACCATGATTTGATGCTGAGGTTGCTTTGTGGAGGCAACCCTTTGAAGTCAACTATGTTGAAAGTTTCTGGGTTGCACAAATGGTCAATCGTTTAGCTGCTACGTGGGAAGGTTGGTGGTTGGAACCCTCTCAGAGGCTTTTCCCAGACAGTCACTGACAACCTTATAGAACACAGCTCTCCTTTGAGACACACGGAATGCCCATGAGTGAGAATGGACAGAAGCTAACAGTAGCAGCAACATTGATGACCAAGAAGAGGTGAAGCGTCTGCAATGAAAGCTGGAGGATGTAAGTGCAGAAAAATCTAACCAAGAACCCATGTACCAGAGAAGAAGAGGATGGCTGCAGCCAGCTGTAGTGCCTGTATTTGCCTTGAGATTCTTAAACTAAGTCCTTGAGTGATGCTTACATTTTTGCGTTGGTTTACCTTGATTTTTTTGTCCCATAGTAAGTTGTCTTTGACCAAATCAGCACTCTAGGTTAGCAGGATCCTATCTAAGCAAAAATCCTAGAGATTGTTTCTTCATTGAGACTATTCTTTATCTATTTTTACCACTTATTTTCAGTTGTCTTCTCTTAGCCTCTTTCAAGCTTGTCTGGTCCACTTTAACATTTTTTGGGTGCTTTCCAGTAACATGTACAAGAACAGCTACCCCTTGCTTGTCTTACCATGGCCATCCCCATCATCATACATTCCAAAAATCCACGAATAAAAAATAATCCCATTTCTTGATTTTATTATAAACAAATTCAGTCTGACTTTGGAGCTTTCTTCATCTTTTCTTGGCAGCCAGTGTAACCCATGACACTTGTAAGTCAAATTACAATCAATCCAGGCTGTCAGTTCCCTTCTAAAACTCTGCTACTTCCTGGAGTGCTGCCAATAATCTATTTGACTTTGATGGACTACAAGTGGCCCTTTCCCATATGCCGCAGCGCCTTCAGGGCCATCGGCCTCTCTTCCTTTACTCAGCAAGATCCCCCTAGTCAGCTTCTCCTGTCAAACAAAGGTCCAGAGTAAGGATCCTGGAAGAGAATTACAGGAACAAAATTTACTGTCTCCTTAAACCATGTGGTACAGATAGCTTTGCTTGAAGGGTTGAGTAGTTTCCTGGGTTAGCAATAACAAAGCATCACAAATTGGATGATGTGAAACAACTGAGATTTACTCTCTCATAGTTCTGGATGTTAGATGTCCAAAACCAGGATGTCAGCTACCTTGATTCTTTCTAAGGAAGAAACTGTTCATGTCTTTCCCTAACTCAATGTTTTTTGAGGTGTATCATTTAATCTCTGTCTTGATATTCTCAGGGATCTTCCTCTGTGTATGTCCCACTGTGTCTCTAGTCCTCTTTTAGAATGTCACCACTCATATTGGATGAGGATCCTCCAACTCTGGGATGAGGTCATGTTCACTGATCTCAACCTTTCTTTCAAACAAGTTCATATTCACAGGTTCAGGAGGGATTAATGAGCATCTATTATAAATTTCTTCTACCATATCCTAAGACTACTTTCTAAACCAGCCCTCTCTAGGTGCTGTGGAAACCAAGTTAAAAAGAAACACTTGTCACTTTCTCTAATAGAAGGTAGGAGATAGGAGTGACATGGTTGCATGTGGCATTCCTGATGAGAAGTCATAACAGAAGCTCAAATCATAACAGAATGGAGATGAATATACCAACCTCATATGCTGGGAACTCATACATAAGGCAGAGAAGACAAAAGACATGACCACCCAGATACTGTTATGACAAGTTCATAATGGTTCTTCAGTTTGAAGGGGTCCTTTAATAGAATTTAGAATTCATAAAAACTGAATGAGAAAAAATAATCTATATTTTCATGACCATTGATAAAATTTTAACATGCCCTTTAATTGCATCTCTGACTCTAACATTGGCAAATAATAATAATAAAGCATATTTTCCTGCTGATTTTTGAAAATGCCACAAATTACCATGTAGTCACATCATTCTTTCTATCCCTCTCACATCACTTGGGCTCATGTGTAGGGTGGAGAGAGGGTTCATGTTCCCAAATAACCCAAGGAAAGGATTTGGAAAGTGAGTATCCTGAAAGTGCTGAGTGTGGACATTGAGTAAGAAGAAGAGGTGAGGGAAGGAAGGAAGGAAGGAAGGAAGGAAGAAAGGAAGGAAGAAGTGGGCACAGAAACAAAGGAGACATATCCAGAGTTGGGTGGTGGTTGACTGAAGAAATTTCTCCTGAGACTTCTGGGAAATCTTGCAATATTTCCCTCTTGAAGATGAGAAGCCATTTTCTCATGATGAGAAGTTGTTGGGAGTTAGTCTCAGAGATGACAAATTAGGGATAAGACAAGATGGCAGCATCCAAGGAGCTGGAGGAAAAGCCACACAATCTTAACACTGGTGAAACCAGACCTCTGAAGCTGGCGATGCCATGTGGATAGCCCTGCCAGCGCTGAGTTGCCTCTACCACCACTGGATGCTGTTGATGGACCCTGAGCCCTGGAAGTGAGGAGCCATGGGGAGAGTCCTGCCAGCACTGGGACCCTGCACCCCCTGGCCTGTGACTTCGTGAGTCAGAAGGAGACTTTATAGACTGATATCAGGCATATGGGCTAATATCAGACATATGAATTAGAACTGGACTGGGCTGAGATGCTTTCTCAAAGTCCCATTCCTACTGTATATAAACCTTTTCCTTATATTCTTATGCATGTCTATGAATTTGTTCCTCTAGTCTACCCGGACTAATACAGGGTCTCATAAAACTCTTACCAAAATCCATATATCTATCCATTGTATGTCAAACACATTTGTACATTTGTTGCCCTCATAATTCTCAAAATATTTGCTTCCAGCTTAAGCCCTTGGTATCAGCTCCTCATTTTCCCCTCCCTCCCTATTTCCCCCCTCATGAATTCTTCATTTACAAATTGTTATTATTTTGTTATATCTTACATTGTCTGACATCTCCCTCTACCCACTTTCCTGTTGTCTGTACCCCAGGAAGGACGTTATATGTATCATTGGTTATCATTGGTTCCCCCTTTCTACCCCACCTCCCCTGCATCCTCCCAGCATCACTACTCTCACCACTGGTCTTGAAGGGATCAACTGTCCTGGATTCTCTATGTTTTGGTTCCTACTCAGATTCGTAAGGTAGAATTGGGATCATGATAGTGGGAGACAGGAAGCTTTGAAGACCTAGAGGAAAGTTGTAAGTTTCATCATTGCTACACTGCACCCTGACTGACTTGTCTCTTCCTAGCACCCGTCTGTAAGGGGATGTCCATTACCTACAGTTGGACTTTGGATCCCCCTCATTTACAATGGTAAAATTTTCAGTTTTTTGATGCCTGATACCTGATCCCTCATGGTCACCTGGCAGGTTTGCTGGTATGCTTCTTATATGTGGGCTTTATTGCTTCTTATATGTGAGCTAGATAACCACTTCTTTTTACCTTTAAGCCTTTAAGACTCCAGACACTATATCTTTTGATAGTGGGTATACCAGCTTTCTTCACCATATTTGCTAATGCACACATTTGTCTTCAGCAATTGTGTTGGGAAGGTGAGCTTCATGTAATACAATTTAATAGAACAAAGTGTTCTTGCATTGAGGAAGTACTTGAGCGGAGACCCAAAGTCCATCAGCTGCCTTAATACTAAACCTATAAATATGTACATGTAGACTTATTTCCCCATCACATATAAATACATTTACCTTTGTAAATGCCTCTATTGAGACCTCTACAAATATCCCTGGGCTCCTATTTCTTCCATTTCCTTTTACTTTCCTCTTGTCCCACCATCATGCTCAGCCTTCATTTGGGTTTCAGTAATTTCTCTCAATTGCCCTACGCTTGATCAATTCCTACCAGGCCTCTTACACTCTCCTTGCCACTGATTTTGGATCACTTGCTGTATCCCTTGTCCCTGGGTTGGTCAACACCACCTCCTTTCTCCCACTCCCCACTCTCCCATATCCCCCGAACCCTTGGTCACATTGCTTTTTCCTCAAGACTGTTCATCCAGCCTATCTTATCTAGATAGACCTACAGAGACAATACTATGCACAAAAAAGCAAGGCATAGCAAGACAAAGTGATAAAAGAGAACAAAACAACAACAACAAAAAAAAACCAATGTCCATGAAAAATCTATATAAATAAATAAGAAAGATAATGATAAAGGAGAAAAACCTGTAATTAGCTCATGGTCTGTTTGTTGACCTCTGGGAATGTCTTCTGGTCAAGTCTGATGAGGTGCCACTTGCTGGCTCCAAAGTCTATCCTTGGCACTTGCTCAAGCTTTCCATCGTTTGCCCCCCGCCCCCAGCTGCTTTGCTGCATGACTTTAGTGCTTTGTCTTGGTGTGGTCAGACTGGGTGCAATCCAGACACTGTGTCCCCAACATTGCTCCCCCCAATAGGGCCCTGGATAAGCAATGGACATCATGTCTCATAGTGTAGCTGGCCATATAGTCTTCTCTGCATTGGCTGTGCTGAGTGGGGATATCATTGTCAGAGCTTGATGGAGCAGGATGCACTCCACTTGCTCTTCCTCCCCCATCATTGCCCCATTTGCCCCATTCCCCCACTACATATTGCTACCTTTCCCCACCTTCCCCTCCTTTTGAGTTGACTACTGTATGTAGCCCTGGTTTTGGTCTGGTCCCTGCCATTTTACCTAGATCTCATTCCGGGGATTTTTGAATATAGTAGTTTTTTCCTATGTCCCATATTAATTTTTTATGCTTGCGTCAGTGGACTCATGTTGCACTTGTCCTTCTGCAATTTGCTTACTTCATTTCCTCAAGTTCTTCCTATGTAGCAACATGCTTCATCCATTCATCACTACTTTCCAGCAGTGCACAGTAATCCATTGTATGCATGTACCACAGTTTTTTAATCCATTCATCTGCTGATGGAAATTTGGGTTGTTTCCAACCTCTTGTAATTGTAACTGTGACACAATAAACATTGGAGCACAGATTTCTTGCTTCTTGCTTGCTTCTTCTGTTGGTTGCCCAATAGAGGGATTGCTGGGTCATATGGTAGCTCAGTTTCCATCTGTTTTATTTAGAAATCACCCAATCGATTTGCTTAGTGGCTGTGCATACCTACAGTTCCACTAACAGTGGATGAGAGTTCCTAATCTCACCACAGCCCCCCCCCCGCCCCCGCCCAGTGCTTGTTTTCTGATTTTTTTAATTGGGGCTATCTTTGAGTATGTTAGGTGGTATCTCATAGTTGTTTTAATTTGCATTTCTCTTATAGCTAATGATTGGGAACATGTTAACATATGTTAATTGGTCATTCAGATTTCTTCCTCTGAGAAGCTTCTGTTCAGGTCTTTTGCCCACCTCCTCAGTGGGCAGTTAGTTTTTCTCTTATTGTAAGTTTGCAAAGTATTATAGATTTTAGTAATAAGGCTTTTGTGTGAGGTGTCATTGCTAAAGATGGTTTCCCCATCCGTGGGCTCTCTTATTACTCTCTTGGTGAGTTTTTTCAATGTACACAGGTGATTTATGTTCAATATGTCCCACTTCTCAATTTGTGACCCATCTGTATTTGTATCCTTCCTTATTTATGATAGCCTATGTATTCTTTGTGCAAAGGTTCCTAAGCTTGTCCCAGTTCCCTCACCAATAGCCCTAATTGTTTGGGGCTTTACCTCAAGGTCTGTGATCCACTTTGAATTTATTCTTGTACATGGAGTGAGGTAAGGGTCATGCTTAATTTTTCTGTAGGTAGATATCCATTTATTGAAGAGGACAGCTGCTCCCCATTTGATATTTTGGGGGATACAGTATACTGTATGCAGATGTTTTTTTATTTCTGGGTCTTCAACTCTTTCCCATTGCTCTGAATAGCTCTCGTTATACAAGGAACACACAATATTGACTACTGTGATCATATAATATGTGGTTCAGTCAGGTAAAGCAAGCTCTCCCATTTTGTCCTTCTTCTTGAGGTGTTCTCTGATAATTATGGACTTTTTTTCATTATGAAATTGGCATTCAGTTTTTTCCAATTCTTTGAAGAAGGATGGTGGTAGTTGTATCAGGATAGCGTTGAATTTATATAGTACCTTGGACAGAACTGACATCTTTACTATATTGAGTCTTCCAATTGAGAAGCATGGGATATTCTTCCATTTCTTGAGGTCACTCTTGGTTTTTTGTAGTAGTATCATATAATTTTCTTCACACAAATCTTTCATTTTTCTAGTCAGGCACATTCTTAGATATTTCAATTTGTGTTTTTGTGCTTGGCTATTGAAAATGGTACTACCATTTTAATTGCCTCCTCTGTGATCTTGTCTGATGTGTATAGCAGACCGATAGACTTCTCTTTGTGGATATTGTGTCCTGCTCCTCTGCCATATTCCTCTTTTGCTTCCAATAATTCACCTATAGAGTTTCAATGTATAGAATCATATCATCTGTGAATGATGATAATTTTGCCTCTTCCTTTCCCAGATGAATATCTTTGATGTCTTTTTTTTGTCTTATGTTGTTAGCTAGGACCTCCCTCATGAGGTTAAATAGTAGTGAGGACAAGAGGCATCCTTCTCTGGTCCCTCATTTCAATGGAATAGTTTTTGTCTTTTCACCATTGACTAACATGTTAGCTGTTGATTTTTCTATATAGCTCGTATAATGTTGAGAAATTTCCCATCAACTCCAATTTTCATGAGTGTTTTAGACTGGAATGCGTGTTGGATGTGGTTGAATACTTTTTCCACATCTATTGATGGTCTTTATAATTTTTCCTGTCAGTGTGGTCAATAGTACTAATAATCTTTTGCATGAATCCCACTTGGTCATGGTGAATGATTTTTTTAAATGTGATTTTTGTATTCTACTGGCCAGTATTTTGATAGGAATTTTTGCATCAATGTGAATTAGAGATATTCGTCTATTGTTCTCAATTCTTGTGGGACTCTTGCCCACTTTGTTTCTTTGTTATACTAGCTTCATAGAAAAAGTTTGGGAGTTTTCCATCTTTTTCTATATTCTGGAAGAATTTGTGTAGGATTGGTGTCAGCTCTTCCCTGAATGCTTGGTAGAATTCTCCTGGGAAGCCACTTGGCCCCAAAGAACTTTTGTTGTTGGTAATCCCTTAAAAACCTTGTCTATTTCTTTCATTGCTATGGGTATGTTGAGGTTCTTGACATCTATGTGGGATAGTCTATGGAGGGATTGTGCCTCCAAATGTTTGTCCATGTCTTCCAAGTTGTTGAGTTCATTAGAGTGCAGGCCTTCATAGTACTGTGTAATTATTCTTTTGATTTATTAGCGTTCATTATAATGTCCACTGTTTCATCCCAGATCCTTGCAATCGACATCTGTTCCTTCCTTTTTTTGGTTAGGCTTACCAGCGGTCTATCAATTCCGTCAATCTTTTCAAAGAACCAACTTTTAGCTGCATTAATTTTTCCCATAGTTTTCTTATTTTTCTTCTACTGCATCTCAGCTCTGATTTTTCTTATTTCTATGCTTTTGCTATTAGTAGGATTGTTCTGTTGACTCTGCTCTAATTGGTGTAAGTTTTGTGCCCACCTATCAACCACAAGTCTCTCTTCTTTTTCCATGTGTGCATTTATTGCTATCAGTCTTCTTCTGATAAATGCCACGGCTGTATCCCAAAGGTTTTGGTATGTTGTATTTTCATTATCATTGGTTTCTAGAAACTTCCAGATTTCATCTCCACTCTGGGTCAATACCCACTCCTTTTGCAGTAGAGAATTATTCATCTTCCAATTGTTTGCCCTTGATTTCTTCACTGTCCTTCTTCTGATTTCCAGCCTTACAACACAGTGATCAGAGAGAGATGTCTGTATAATCTCTATGTGCTTGAATCTACTCAAGTAAGATTTTTGTCTCAGCATGTGGTCTATCTTTGAATATGTGCCATGTAGGCTTGACAAGAATGTGACTTTTTTTTGCATTTGGGTGGAAAGCTCTGAAAATATCAAGTTGAGTCCTCTGTGCTGTTTAGTTTCAGAACCTCCTTGTTGAGTCTCTTTCCCAGTGATCTGTCTTTTCCAGAGTGTTGTATTAAAGTCACCAACTATAATTGTTGAGCCTGTTATTTCTTTTGTCGTTTTTGGAGTGTTCAATTTATGAATTTCATGGGTCTCTCATTGGACATGTATATATGCTCACTGGTTCTTGGTCTACTCTTCCCTTGAACATTATATAGTGCCCCTTCTTGTCTCTTATTATGGCCTATACCTTGAGATCATTTTTTTTAAGATATTAACATTGCTACCCTTGCTTTTATTTCCCATTGCCATTTACTTGGTATATATTTTTCTCCAGCCTTTAATTCTCAACCTGTTTTGTCTGCAAGCTTGGGATATGTGTACTAAAGGCAGCAGAATGATGGGTTATGTGTCTGAGTCAGCCTCTTAGCCTCTGCCTTTAAATGCCTGAGTTCAAATCATTAATATTCAGTGTTATTAAATCCTTTGTAGACTCTGTGTTGCCACCTTGTACTTCTGTGTTGGGTGTTTTCCTAACTACCTTTCTTATCTGCTTGTGCTGTGTGTCTGTGTGTGTGGTTCATTTTTGCCTGCTTTCCACTATTGAATCAATGCTATCTTGGGGACTATTTTCTCTTTGTTGCCCTGTAGAGTTTTTCTATGTGATGGTCTCTTATTTGCATTCGGTGAGTGTTGATCATCTGCAAAAAAAGGATCAGCAAGGATATTTTGTAGGACTGGGCTTCTTTTATTTATTCTTTGATTTTTTTCTTGTTTTGGAAGACATTTACTTCTCCACCTACCTTAATAGATAATTTGGCGAGGTAGAGTATTCTTGAGTTTGCATTGTTTTCCTTCAATTTTTGGAACATGTTACTCCATTCCCTCCTCTTTGTCATCATGTCTGCTGATAAGTCTGAACATACTTTTATTGGGGTCCCTTTACACGTGACTGTTTGCTTTTCCCTAGCTGCTCTTATGATCTCCTTTTCCTCCTTGTTAGATAATTTAACTATTATATGCCTTGGTGACTTCCTCTTGCGATTCAGTCTGGCTGGTGTTCTTTCAGGCTCCTCAATGGTTACCTGATTTTCATTTATTAAGCCAGGGAAATTTTCCTCTAATAATTCCCTCACTACTTTTGCTGTTGAGTTCTTTGCTGTGTCTTGTTTCAGTAGTTCAATTATTCTAGTAGTGCTACTCTTCATAGCATCAGACATGGCTCTCAGGTATTCTTCAGCTTCTCTTTCTGTCTTATTTGACTGTGGTCCCCATTTGTTGAGGTCATCTAGGTCACTGGTTCAATTCTCTGTCTCCTGAAGTCTGTTGGCAAAGTCTGTCAATTTGCCACTGGATTTTGTTATTTCATCCCTTAAGTCTTATATTTTTCCTTATCTCCTCTATGATTTAATCCTTTTTGTCTGTATTGCTTCACTCATATTCTGCATGACTCTAAGCAACATTCTGAAAATTTCTTTCTGTGGCTGGTCAATATCTGCTTCTTCTATGTATATCGTGTGGTTCATCCAGCATTGTCTTCTGTTTCTCCTGCTTTTCATTTGAGACTGTTAGAACTGTTGCTGTTAACATGTTGTTTTAGAGAGACTGGAGTCATCTTCCAGAATTGAAGATCACTGGCCTCTCTCTTGGGGGACTTCTACAAACTACCTAAAGGTAGCTTTACTTGGGGTTCAGGTTACTCTCGTATGTCCTTGTGGTTTCGTTCTTACCCTAGGTGACCAATATTCTGTTATGTGGAATGTGAGTTGGATAGTTGTCTCATGGGATGCTGGTTTGCATTTCACTGACTAATCTGTGAGTAAGCCATAGTGGTTTGTCTCACAGTGCTTGGAACACATTGGGTGGCATGTGGTGTTTCCCTCTAATTGGAGTGCCAAGGAAGACATGTGGCTGACCCCTCACGGGTGTAGAACACTGTAGCTGGGAAGCAGAATTATTCTAGTCAGAGAGATCGCAATGGAGGCTGGGTGGATGTTCCAATGGCAGCATGGTCCACCACCAGTGATGAGCAAGACTTCCCCCAAGGACTCGGGGTATAGGCTGGTGTTCCCCCAGCTGTTTGAAGGCGAGAAACTCCACCTGCTTGGGTATGTAGGAGGATGACATGATTTCCCCAGCTGCCTGTAAAGCCAACAAATGTGGGTGGGAAGTTCCACAACTGGACTTTCAGAGTTGACCTGGGTGGAGGGGAGTGGGCTGGGGGCCAATAGTGATTTGTGAAAGGAAAGAGGGAGAGGAGAAGAAAAAGAGAGAAAGAAGAAACAAAAGACAGGAGACAAAATACCAAGCAAACTGACACCCACTCACAAAAAAGTGTAAAGACTAAACAAAAGCAACAACTGTCAAAAAAAGAAAACTACAAAAATGGAAAACAGGATCTCCTGAGACTGTGGCAAGAAAGAGAGAAGAGATAGAAGAGGAGAAAAGCAGAACGAATGAATGAAGAATAAGATAAAGATGGAAAAATCTAAGGAGAGAAAAATATTTAGATATCTGGGCCCCATGCCATGCTGTGGTTAGCACTGCTTTGTGTCATGTGCAGCACTGTCACAGGGTCCAGACTGTAGCTCTCCCTATTGGGTTGCCCTAGGCAGAGGATAGGGAACTTGAAACCAGCAGTGGTATGTGGAAAGAAAGAGAGGGAGAGGAGAGAATCGAAAATCAGAAAGAGAGGAGAAGGGGGCAAAGAGAGAGAAAAAAAGAAAGGAACGAGAAAGAAGGGAAAAAAACACAACTATGCACATTAAGATTGACAGTGATGGTAAAGAGAAGAGGGAAGGAAAAAATTAAAACGTAAAGAGATAGCTGATTCCTGCTTACCTGAGTGTGGGCCAAGAGGCATTTAAACTCTGTCTCAAGATGGCAGGTTGGTATGTCCTTTTAATGCAGCACCCAGTGGTTCTGGATACAACTGCCTTAGTTGGAAAGATCACATTAGAGACCCCACAGAGATTCCTTCAGCAGCACAGAGCACTGTAAAGGGCTGTCACAGCTAGCTGCCTTATGTGGTGCGCAGTCCTTCCACGCATGGAAGGCTGGAGTTCTTCTTACTATTGACTTAAATTCCTTCTTGTAGTATAATGCGAGTTATCTGGATCTCTCTGAAAGTCAATTTCCTTATCTTCTGTCCATGTAAAGGTAACAGTGTTAGTAACAATGAAAAAAAATTTAACGTGTGTCAAGGACTTGGCAAAATGCCTGGAACATCACAATCACCCACAAGGCATAGCTCTGATTACTACTATAACTCAAAAACCCGTAAAAGGGGGGAAGCCAGAGGAGAAGGAATAAGAGGCAGAGGAAAAGCATGCTTGGAGCTTAGCAGGAAAGCAGTTTCCTGGAAGGAAAGGGATATAATGCTTCATAAATTTACCCTGGGGCAGCCAAATCACAGAGAGGACCATGGACTGGCCCCACTATGAGACTCGACTGTGCCTCACTGACCCATAGCACTATGGGGACACTAGGGACACAGTGGGGGAATTGCATCTGATCCAACCCCACCACACTGAGGCAAAACACTAAGGGTTTGCAATAGAACAGCAAGGGGAACACAACAACAAAGTTCCCAGGGAATATAAAAAAATAGACTTTGGGGCCAGGGTGTTTCAGCCCATCAGACTCGACTGGAAAACATTCCTAAAGATCAATGAATAGACCTTGAACTATTTACAGGCTTTCCTTTTCTTTTGTCTTTTTTGTTGTTGATTTATTGTTTTATTTTCTTATCTTGATTTCTTCTTTCTGTCTTGTTTTTCTGCATCTTATTATCCCTGCATGTCTATCTAGATAAGGTAGTCAGGATAAACAATCTAGAGGAGAATACAATGGGATCAACAGTTCCAGGAGGACATGGGAGAGGGGGCGGTGGGCGAAAGGAAGTAGATGTTAACAAAACCAGGGGCAAGGGAACAACAAGTGATCTAAAATCAATGGTGAGGAGGGTGTAGGAGGCCTAATAGAATTTGATCAAAAGCAATGTAACTGAGAGGAATTCCTTAAACCCAAATGGAGGCTGAACATGATAGTGAGGCAAGAGGAAAGGAAAGGAAATGGAGGAAAGAACTAGGAGGTAAAGAGAATTTAAAGAGGTTTAAATACAGCCATGTACATATGTAAATATATTTATATTTGACCATAGGAAAATAGATCTATTTACATATATCTGTAGGTTTAGTATTAAGGTAGTAGATGGATATTGGGCCTCTACCCAATTACTCCCTCAATGCAAGAAAACTGTTGTGTTAAACTGGCATTCCATGATGCTAACCTTTCTGACATAATCGCTGAAGACAGCAGGTGCATAAGCAAATGCGGTGAGGAAAGCTGATGGTACAGACTATACAGAAAAGATACAGTGTCTGGAGTCTTAAAATCTTGAAGATAAACAAGCGGTCATCTAGCTGAGAAGTAACAAGCCCACATGGAGGAAGCACACCAGTCTGTGTGATCATGAGGTGTAGATAGGATCACATAACAGACATCGCAGACCCAGAACAAAAAAATCATATCATTGTGAATGAGAGGGAGTATGAAGTTCTTTAATGCTGCCTCCTCACCCCACTATTATGACCCCAATTTTACCTAAGAAATCTGGATACACCAGAGCATGTCACAGGTACAGATAAGAGCTGAAAACACAGGGATTCCAGAATAGGTAACCCCCTCAGGATCAATATTGAGAGTAGCCATACCAGGAGGGTAAGTGCAAGGTTGGAGGAAATAAGGGGAACCTATCACAATAGTCTCCATAAAACCCCCTCCCAGGGGGGTGGACAAAAGAGAAGTGGGTGAAGGGTGACATCGGTTAGGGTGACATTATATATATATATATATATATATATATATATATATATGAGGGATAGAGAGAAAAACTGAGGAGCTGATACCTAAGGCTCAAGTAGAAAGAAAATGTTCTGAAAATGATGATGGCAACAAATGCACAAATATGCTTGACACAATGGATTGGTATACAGATTATGATGAATTGTACAAACCCATGATAAAATGATTTTTAAAAAATGACTCTGTATGTATAGGTTGTTACCCTCTGGGAACTTACTAGTTACCTGCAGGGACCAAAGAGAGCAGGTGTGAATGTACTCCACTAGATGGTCCCTGCCAAATACGCTTGCACCAGGGGGATATGGATCAAGTGAATGGCAGGGCAAAGAAATGGTAGGTGTAATTCTCCTTGTTTTCTGTCAGTGCAGCTGGATGAAAGACTGGATGAAAGTGAAGAGAAAGAGTTATGTTGGTTGATTAAGTAAAGAATGAGCCAGGACTAGCGTCAACAAGGCAAGACCTCAAAAATGGAAGATTTTTTGGTTTTCTACAGGTACACTGGGAAGTAAATTGAGGGGATTATGGGTACATAGCAGACTCACAGGGATGGTCATGAATATGCATGAGCCCAGGGTTATGGTTCTGGAGAGCATATGCCTTATAGGACCTTTTGCTTTCAAAAGCCTTCCCAATTGATCTGGTGATGTCTTTGCAGTCAGTTTTGGTTCCTTGGCCAGAATACCACTTTCTCCATCTGTTTGGCATGTCAAATCTGGTAATAATCAGTTGCTGCCATACAGAATCACTCTAAGGTCACCCATAATCAACAAACACTCTCACAGGAGTGATTGCCCAACCTTCCTGGAAACTCAAGTCAGGACTTGAGTTTAGAAGGGACAAGTTTGTCATGGATAAGGCATTTGCATTTCTGTGGATGGATAATCCAGGTGAAACAGCATGTAATTGAAAACAAACAAACATTTAGTAATACTTATATGGAATGTATATAGAACAAGGGGCAGAATACACCTGATGTTATGGACACTCAGACTAGTTTACATCCAGCCCTTTAGTGACCTGGGCCATGTGCTAAAGACAGCTGGGAGTTAGACTCTCTCTTTTTGAGGCACCCAGCATCCTTAATAGGCCACACGAGAAGATCCTATTTGGAAACACTACTAAGCAAATTGGGTTTTACCTTAAATTCACCTGTAGCAGGTTTAAGGAACCTACATACTCCCTTGGACTTAAGAATGAAACACACTCATAAGAGTAAAGGCAGATGACTGCGATCCGAGGTTATAGAATTGGTGGTTGTTGGACTTTGGTTCAGAGCAATTGCCTTTAGAGTACTCAATGAATGGCGATGCAGGCCTACCAAATATTCATTATTCTTAGGCTCTCTCTTTTTTTTTTTTTTGATGACACATGTTAGATGACAAGGATGGTTCTGCTATTTTGAATGAGTGTTATTGAAAGCTCGACACTTTTCCCAACCTTCATTTTTCATGTAAATAGTGTCCAGCCACTTAAGCACTTAATCTGTACAAATCAACCATGCATGTATTGTGGTATGAAAATCTGGCTCTATGTGCATAATTTTCTTTTATTAGCAGCGTTTTAATTTCTATACCATTAGCCAAATTATTGATTCTATAAATTGAATTACCTTTTGTCCTGTGGACATGAGAGCTAGTTCTTAAGACGTGGTGCTACTGAATGCTTGTTCTCATGAAGAGATCATTTAAGATAAACATGCTATCGCAATATGTAGAGAAGAAATAAGATGGTGTCCACCTATCAAAGAGAAATAGCATCTGATGTCTTAAAGATTTACCTTAAAACAAACAGTCATCTAAGTGAAGTGTCAACATGAAAGACGCTCAGCCTGTAAGATCCAAGAATTGTAAATAATAAAATCCAAATCTGGAGAAGGGAATAGTACCAGAGCTTCATACTTTGAATAACTAGTTTGTAGAACTCTCTGGATGATAGTGGAATCCCAAAATCCATTTGCAGGTACCCCACAGAGTTCAAACCTCCAGTGAATCCTCTTCGAATACAATCGAGGGATATGAATAGCTATTCATATCTCTCAATATGATGGGGTTAAAATATGACATCTTATCATCTGATCTTGCTTTTGCCCATTTAAAGCTATTTCAGTTTTCAATATTTTCTGCTTTTTTATTGAGGTTTTTCTGTTTTGTTTTGTCACTGTTGTTTTTTTTTTTTTGTTCATGACTTGTTTCTATTTATATGATTTTCTGTATATGTAATCCATGGTGAATAAATCTATAGTGACAATAACTGGGTTAGTGATTACCTAGGGGCATAGCAGGAAAGAGTGGGGGGAATTGGGAAACTAATAATGAGTACAAGAAAAAAAGTGTTATGAAACTGATAGTGGTGATGATTACACACCTTTTCTAAATAGGATCCAACTATTAAATTGTGTAATATGTGAATAATATGCTAATCAAACAATTTAATAAAAAGAGAGGTTATCAGGAAGGAAAGTAAGAGCTATATCTGGGTAATATATGAGAGATATATGTTCAAATATACTGTGACATCTCATATCCTGAGTGTAGCTTCCTTAGAAAAGAGGTGGAATTTCCAGTATCACACAGGGTCTCATGGGAGTCTATATTTCACAAAGTTCTGCAGTGGTAATGAGGAGGGTGTTCTGTTGAGCAATACCCAACCCTGGGACTGCAAAGGGGGGCTCTGAAATACAGGAGAAGGAGTCTTGGTGCTTCAGTGCTCAGTTGCTAACCAAAAGTTGGGCAGTTGAAGTCCATTAGTTGCTCCACAGAAACAAAATGTGGCAGACAGCTCCTGCAAAGATTAGAGAACCGTCACTGAGGTGGTTTGCTCTGGTCTATATGGTCACAGTGAGTTCCAATCAACACACCGCACAGTTGCTTTTTTAAAAGACTCACTCAGTGAAGCAGTGAGCCCAGTCATGAAGGAGTGAGAAGCATATGGACAGAATTAGGGAGGGTACTTTTTTCTCACAGTCATGCCCTCCTACTTAGACCATGATGAAACCCCGCCATGGACTGCATGCACATCACAATTGTTTCTGAGACTGGTGCCATGGCTCCCAGTCTACAGATGAAGAGACTGGGATACAAATCAATGATTCATCAAGATTAACATCAGGTGTGTTCCTCTCCAACCTACCCACTGCCATTCAGCTACTTCCCACTCCTAGAAACCTTATATAGAGTCTCCAAGATGGTAAATCTTTACCATAGCAGAGAGGTTCATTTTTCTGGCAGAGAGTGTCTGGTGCGTTTGAACCATCAACCTTGTAGTTAGTTGTCAAGCATTTGTCTTCAAAGCTCCTTGTTCTCCTTCAGAGCCCCGTGGCTTTTACTCAGCTTGATTTGAAACCTTTGTAACCATGGAGCATTTTGCAAAGAATCACCAGTGTGTTCTTTCAGCTTCCCCCGGCTTCCTCTCAGCTTCACAGTGACGACACAGGATAGCTGCAAATAGCTTAGGATTTGTCGTCAGGGTGGCTTCCTGCCTTCCCCAACAGCACAAGGCCTGACTAATGTTGCCAGGTTGGGCGGGTGCCTCTGAGCCCTCCTTGTCTGTTCAGAACTCTCTGTGGTGTGAAAAGCATAGAGATATTTTAAGCAGCCACACATTCCTTTGGAAGCATCCTACCATGGTAAGCGAGGTTGAAATGGATTCCTTTGAATCCTGAATCCTTTGTTCAAAACATGTATCAAGAGCTATTTGTAATCTAGACCTGTCTCATGTTGGATAGGGACACTCGAAGCCTCCAATGTGTAGTCCTGTGCTGTGCATCAGAATACCAGGCTGCTCTCCTTCCCCCAAGACCTAAGCGTCAGCCTTTCTGCTTGTGAGGCCTAAACTCATTGAGTTCTGGTCGTGTATCTGGTGGTTACATGATGAGCTGCGAGTCATACATCTAGCATTCAAAACCAAGAGCTGCTCCACTGAGAAAGATGAGGCTTTCTGTTCTCCTAGATTCACCACCTCAGAAACTCCAAGTATCAGTTCTCCTCTGTCCTATAGAGTTACCGTGAGTCCGAACCAGCTTAATGGAAGGCATTTCTGTTTTGCTTTGGTTTGAATGGGAGAGCAGAGAGCCCAGATGTTCTGTAAGTGTCGGACTGCTAACTACAGGGGTTGTGGTTCAAGCTCACCAACAGCTCTCTGGGAGAAAGAGGAGGCTATTTCCATACAGGTTTTGAATCGCAGAAATCCTACTTTACGTCACTACAATTTCATCTTGGTTGGATCCAGAATCAATGCTCCTGGAAGCAGTAGGCAGGAAATCGAATGACACATTGCATTGGGTAAGTTTGCCGTACCAGACCACTTTAAAATATTGAAAGGCAAGGATGTTACTATTAAGGACTAAGATGATTCAAGCCATGGGATTTTCTTTTCTTTTCCTTTTCACATCACTTCCCTGGTGGGATTAGGAAGCCCAGCCTTACTCCTGGAGAGCTCCTGCTGGATTTGAACTGCCAAACCTGTGAGCCACGGTCCTGTACACAACCACTGCACCACCGGGGCTCAGCTAAGCCATGGGATTTTCAATTGCCTAATATACCTGTGAAAGTTGGAAATTTAATTAAAAAGACCAAAGGATTTGAATGATGGTGCTTGGGGAGATGATCAAAAGTACCATGGACTGTCAAAGAACAAACAAATCTGTCTTGGAAGACGTATAGTCAGAAGGTTCCTTAGGAATAAGTATGGCAAGACATAGTCTCAGACACTGTGGACATCTTATCAGGAGAGACTAGTCCTTAGAAAAGGATAAAGTATAAACCAAAACCTACGGAGTTGATGCCAATGCATAGTGACCTTATAGGATCGGGTAGAACTACCCCCAATGAGTGTCTGAGAGCATAATTATTTATAGACCCAGAAAGCCCTGTCTCCCGAGGAGTTCCTGGTGGTTTGAAACTGCTGACCTTGCGTTTAGCAGACCCATGTGTAAACACTATGCCACCAGGACGCCTAGCTCAAGATTAGCCAGACCTAAGCTCCCCCTGGCAGCCCATAAGCAGTCTGGGATGAGAGAGGCAAGGGAGAGATGTGCAGGTCTATGCTGAAACTGGTTTTGACTGAAGGGTTCATTTGCAACCTAATTGAAAACTTGCTGGTGAGAAAAGGCTCAGGGAAGTGGTCTCAAGGAATTGCTTTCTATCACACCACTGCACCTGGTCATTGTGTGAGGTTAGCATGGACAGTCTTATAAGAATTTCATTCGGAGATTTGCCCCTTCAGCTGTGTTTTGGATCCCAAATTCAAAAAACATAGAAAAGAATACATTGTGAGTCTCTCATGAATGGCAAAACAGCCATTTTGATGGGGTGTAATATGAAAAGTATAGAATTCTTTGAGGAAGAATGAGAAAGATGGAAACACTGTCTTTACAATTGTATAGTCCTGGATGGAGGGCATGTCTACATAGCTAAAATGCTTTGATAAATCAGAATATTCATATTAATACTCAAAATTGAATTAGGGCACACTCTATAATCCAGTCTCCTGCCAACCTAGTCCTTAGAATTTATACACATTTTTTATATGTACAGAGGGTCATCGAGTGACCAGAAGCCCTGCTTTTTAACAATTTAACAATGTCCTGTGGCATTTTAAAATTAAAATAAATATATTACAATACTATTTTTACATTCTGTAAAAATTTGCCCCATATAGACCAAATTTTTAATCAAGAATCCCACCCCCAGTCAATGGTGTCCTGCTTAAAATCTGGTCACTGGTGGCCTGGTCACCCCCACTAAACCCACAAAATGGAATTTTTGTTCAAAGCTATGTATTAGATTTTCATTTATTTATTTTTTATAAAGCAATCTCATCACCTTCAAAGTACTCTCAACTACACTAACTGCATTTGTCAAATCTGTGATTCCATTCTTAGAAACGTTTTTTCAAACTAATCTGGATGGCTGACAACGCCTCCCTCACATTTTTCTTCACCCCCTCTATGTTGTCAAATTGCTGTCTTTTCATGTCCCACTGCATTTGTGGAAACAAAAAGAAGTCACACAGAGTGAGGTCAGGCAAGTCAAGTACAAAAGGCAAGAGTGGCATGCCGGTTTTTTTTGCCCCAAACTCGTGCACTGAGATGACTACATGAGCAGGTGAATTGCCATGGTGGTAAAACCAGTCCCCCATCTGCCGCAAATCGGGACTTTTTGACATACGCTTTTATGCAATCTTTTCAGAACCTCTAAATAAAAAGCGTGATCAACAGTCTGGCCTGGTGGAGTGAACTCCACATGCACGAAGTTGACATTTTCATTCAATCAGGAAGTTAATGGATGTCTAGAATGAGATTTGTCACCAATTGACATTTCATCTTTTTAGAAATGAGAAAATCACTTAAACACTTGAGTTTTCCCATGGCACTATCCTTGTAAGCTGTGTTCAACATCACAACAGTTTCTGAAGCATTTTTTCTCAAGCAGGGAACAATATTTCACAGCCACACACTGTTCTCTTAAATTGGCTATCACACACAAAAAATGAGTTTCTGGTGAAACTATTTTTATGAAAAAATTCACTGTGACCAGAGAGAACTTTCCCTGGGTGTTTTCTTTCTACCTAAAGCTGGAAAGAAGTCATTGCGTGGTGCAAATGGTCTTAGACCCTGTAACGTAGAAAAATGAATACAGATGCACAAAATTTTGCACAGAAATAAGCATTCCTGAACTGAAAAGTTGAAAGCAGATGATCTCCAAAGTTAATCTGTCCTTCCTAAGATTCACAGGTTAAAAAACTGGTGATCTCCTTTAGAAAATCAGCCAGTGGAACCTGAGGATTGTCAGAAACCAAACTGGCCTTAGGGGGTGGCATGATAACAGGTCATGTGTCCCATCCCTATTCACAGCCAATAGTTCCTGAGCATCTCCTGACTGCCACAAGTTGCTTCATTCCCTACCACTGTCTTACTCAAACATTATATGAGCTCTGAACATGTATTCCCACATGACAGATAAGAAAAGGAAGGTCAAGGGGTTGGAATGCAAGCAGAGTTCGCTCCCTGATAGTAACGCATCTGTTTGGTTTCAAAGATTTCCTCCAGATGCCTGAGAAGTCAGAACTGGCGACATTCAGACCAGGGAGATAGTCATGGAGAAGGGGATCAATTAAGAGGGATCATCTTTCCTTTTGCTGACTGCAGCCATGCATACTGTCCCTCACAGCTCCTGGAATGTCACTCTTCTTCAGAAATGCTTGCCACAGAGTGTGGGTGTTAGGAACTTACTGCGAGAGGATTTTGCTAAAATCATTAAACTTCTGGAAGTCCTGCGGGGAATGCCAACGTCTGGTTTCCCAGAGGCAGGGAAAGCATCACATCGTCAAATCGCTTTGCCAAGGACTTAGAGGAGTGGGCAGAGCCCTCGTTCCTCTGGGTTTTCTTTCCTTGTTCCCATGTTTAGAATGGGGGCAGCCAAGCACCTCCCTTTCATTACCAACTCTCTTCAACCTGGGCCTGACTTTTCTTTCTTGCCAAATCTGGACCACATGGTGGTTGTTAGCTCCCTGACTCAGAGTGACCCCCAAGCACACTAGAATGAAGCAATGCCTGGTCTTAGCCCATTCTCAGGATTGTTTTTGGATCAGATTGTTGCAACTGTAGGGTTTCCATTGGCTGAGTTTTCAAAATAGAAGGCCAAATCTTGCTTCCCATTCTGTCTTAGTCTGGGAGCTCTACTGGAACCTATTCATTGTCAAAGCTACAAGCAAGCATCCCCTGATGGGGTGGCTGTGCATGAGGCACATTTATTCAGAATAGAACCCGATTATCCTGTACAGAAGCCTGTAAGGCAAGAATCCCTCTACTGAATGAGCTCAGATAATTATAGTCATGGACCTCACTTGAATTTGATGAGTGATTTGGCCCACAGCAAAATAGAGATAGCATTGTTGACCCTGCTGTCCAGTTTGCCCATCACCAAATCTGGTTCTCATCATCTGAAACTCAGCAAGTTCTTGCTGGGGCATCTGGAACAGTGAGTATCTGCATAAGCTCCCATGAGAAGGTAGTAGATGCTCCTGTATCATTGAGAACAATTATTTACTGCGGAATCTGCAGGGAGCTTTTCCATGAGAATGTTACTCATGTTTTTTGTCGAGTTCCCAAACTGGGCAGGTTCATTTCCACTTGAGGTGTTCATAAGTGTCCGATTTTTACTTGCAAGACCCTTCTGCATCACTCTCCATGTCCACCAGCTTTAACCACGTACGTCCTCCTCCTCCTACAGTTCTCCAGGGCTGTGCATAACCCTGCTTCCCTGCTCCCAGACAGAATAGCACTTCCTGTCATTCAGCTGTACTCTCTTCTAGCTCCTTGCCCCATTTCTCCTAATCTAGATTTTTTCGTAGTAATTACTGTGCAGTCATTTGTGCAAACTAGGTCTCGTTCCCTAGATTGTTGCTACTCAAAGGGATTTTATAAGATAAGGAGTTAGTACCAGAAGGCAAATCATTACACTATTCCCTTCATTGAGAAAGCCCTGATGTTCAGAAAATGCCAACTGGATGAAATGGTGCACAGTGGAGCTGTTGTGCAACTGAACACAAGCTACTTAACCCCCTAAGGACCCACGCTCATTGCCTCAGAGTCAATGTTGACTCAAAGACCTATCAGAATTGAGGCCCACAGCAAAGAAGTTTTATAGGCTGGAACTGCTTTGGGGAGTTTCCATGAATGTCCCCATTCACAGGAGTAAAAAGTCCCCATCTTTCTCCTACAGAGTGTCTGATGGTTTTGAACTGCTCACCTTGCAGATCACAGCCCAACATGTAACCACTGTGCCAACAGGACTGCCTTCTAAAGGAGCAGACTCAAAACAAAAAGTCGGTGGTGTGTGTGGATGACTGGTGCCTATGGACTGCACTTTGGTTAACAGATAAGCAGACTGTGATCTATTATAGTTGTTAACAGTATGCAGTAACTGAATTCAACTGTCAGGCTTGAAATTCCACCTGAGTCCGAATTCCAGCTTCGTTATTCGCTGTGCTGTGACTTTGGGCAGGTTTATCCACATGGTGCTTCTGTAACATGGGCAAACTAGGCATCATAATACTAACTTCTTCATTGGCTTGGTGGGAGTATTAAATGAGTTCTTAGGGGGGAAGTGCTTAGAACAGTATCCAGAAAATAGAAAGTGCTCTGCACGCATTCGCTGTTATTGTTAGAAGCTCTGGGTGAGTGGGCGCTACATCCGCTGGGCTGCCAGGCCAGCCCCAGATGCTCAGTTCATGTGTGTTGAATAAATAAAAGAGCAAACGAGTGCTTCTTTGGCTCAGATCTACCCAAACACAAGCCAGCTCCAGCTCAGGTTCTCCCACTTGTGCTGATCTGCGTCTTGCTGAGCCTCCTTGGTTATAAAACTCAGAGGACTCAATTTCCCTTGAGTTATTTCTTCCTAAGGGGCTATTTTCTTGAAAATACTAGTGCCTAACCCTTGGGTTATTTTATTGCCTTGATTACTGCAATTTAATGTCTGGCACTTAGTAAGGACTCAGGAACTACTGGCAGCTATTATTTATATTATCATTGTTTACTAGTACTGCAATAATTATTATGATTTTTCTGAAAGTTTCAAATGGAAATCATTCAAATTCTTTCAGCTTCCCACAATGCCTCAGAGAGCTCTTTTCCAAGATACAAATGGCCTCAGTTGATTTCCTTGCTCCCCAAACCATCAGGATAAAGTCCAATAAAAAGCCATTCGAAGTATAATGTTTGTTAAACATTTATAGTCATGCACATGATTTTATTTAATCCCTGTGGCAAGACTGAGGTGAGTAGTAGCATTAGTTTTATTGTGTACATGGGATGACTGAGACTTCATGGGGTAAACTAAGCTCCCACAGCCAGTATCATTGCTCCTGTGTCCTGTCCGTTCAGTTTTACTTCATGGCAACATCATGTGCTACTGAATAAAACTACCCCCCAGGGAGTTCTTGACAGTAATCTTTATGGAAGCTGGTCACTAGATCTTTCTCTCCTGGAGCAAGACTAGGTGTGTTTGAACACCAAACTCGTTCTTAGCAATCAAATGCTTAACCTTAGGCACCACCAAGGTTCTTGTTCAAATATAGCATAGCCAACCTTTATTTATAGACCAAGTCCCTCTCTGCTCATCTCTCCTCCACGTTTCTCATACTTCTCACCATATCTGAATCTGGGAAGCTCTTTCAGATCTTCATGTTATTCCCTTTGAGTAGAATATCCTCCCATCTCTCCTTTATCTGGGAAGTCTATAGTTGCTGCTGGAACTGGATTGAGTTTGCCCAGTTTGGCTGAATTTCCCAAGTGAGGGACTGACAGCAAGTAATTGTAGAAACATGTTCACTAAGTCACATGACTATTGTTTCACAGAACAAGTTTAAAATTTGTTCCTGTGGGTACTTATTACCATGGCCTCAGAACAATCTGTCTGAGTTTCCTAAGATTGTGGGAACATTTGAGAGAAAATGCATTTGTGATCCAATGTATGCCACTGATAATTTTAGTCAATGCAAACTGTTTTATCATGCTCTGGGTTTTGCAGAATCACCAAAGACAGCAGAAACCAATTCTTACTCAGACTCTGTTATCAGCATTTAGACAGGCAATCTTTCTGAGAAATTCAACCCTAGTGTTTCCCAAAGTTAACAACTTTTTACAATCAGCCTTTCCAAGTGCTATATATAACTTTGAAAAGTTATCTGATGCTCTTGACATATCACAAATAGAAACCCATTATTCCTGGCTTATTTATCTTCATGGAAATACCCATAGTCCTTTGCTTTTTTACATAAATGAACAACCATTAAAAAAGCCTTTGGAACTCTGTACCAAGTACAACTTCAGCCAGAATAAGCAGTCATTTTATTCTGAGTCAGCCTGTCTCTGCTGCACAGGCTGGGAAAATTCCAAATGTCCCCTGGAGTAAGGTAACAGATGGGGCAGGGACAGTTTGGGTCATGGAAGACAACCTGTATGATCTTCGGTCTCTGGGGTCTTTCTGAAGCTTCCTCTTCTTTAACATAGTCCAGTTGTAAAAGGTCCATGGGCAGGTGCCACAGTGACACCTAGTTTGGGATCTTAGATGCTTACCTGCAGGGGGAAAGTGATTTAGGACAGTTTCCTCTGTGTTCTAAAATGCAGCAGCAACTTCCACGTCCATAGGTTACTTGGCATTCAGGAACATTGGATTCCGTTTCTCCCCCTACTTAGTCTTCCTGACTTTTGCAGCTCCACATTTCCCTGGTTTCTTTTCACTCTACCGGTAACTCCTTCTTCTCTATATTCAAACTCTCAGCTGCGAATGTCATATAGTTCTTTTCTTCATGTGCCTGCTGGGGAAGTATGGTTAACACGGTTGGCTACTAAATAATGACATGGTTGGTGGTTCACATCCACCAGGAAGCAGAAGATCACTTCTGAAAAATCAACTATCAAAAACCCTATGGAGATCAGTTTTCTTCTGACACACACACCGATCACCACGAGTGGCAGTCTACTTGATGAAAAATCATACCACTGGTTTCTTTAAGTGCCCTTTGTCCCATGATAACTTTGATCATGTGGCCCTGACTTCTAATTTTATGTCACTATTTCCATATATCTTTGAACTCAAGACTCAGATGTTAGTTTCTTCCATAGACTCTCTTCTTGAAGATCTAGTGAGCATATATGGAATAGTGAATTACTTGATACAGATCTTCTTCTGGTCATAGTCTTTGAAACTCTCACCAAAGATGTTTTCCTAATGGATCTAGGAAAGAGATGGTGGAGAGAGACGCTGACAGGATTATATGATTTAGTGTGAGTGATTGTTTACAGAGTTAATTGCAATGGTAAAATCTTGGAACTCTAACATGATGATTGGTCAAGTTGGCCATCGTGCTGGGTATGAAATAGCTATCTTAGAAGCAGAAGGGAGGTCCCATCATCAAAAAGAAAAGCCAGGAGTGGAGTGTACCCTTTGGACCTTGACATCCGTATGAATTAAGGCTCCTCAATCCAGGGACAGAAAGCTATGACCCTATAAAACTGTTGGAGTTCTGTCCTGTTTCAAACAATAAAAGATCATGATTGCAAAAGGAAAAAAAAAAACTCTACACAAGTTCAGGTCTGTTCCCTGGCTCCATGAGTTCTTCTCCCCTGGTTCTGGGGGGGTTTGCAGGGCTGCCCCTCCAAGCCTGAAGTCCATTCTTGAGCTCCTCAGCGACTCTGTGGAAGGCCTTTACTCTAATTGCTCCATTGATTAATTATGCCCCATTCCCATACTCTCTGCCTGCCGAGTGTCCCCATTATTGTAGTCTGTCACCATATGCTCTAGTTAGGGGAAACATGTCTTGAGTTGTTCGCAGTCCCACAGTCCTCTCAGTGCCTTAACAGCTCCATGCAGAGACCTTATCCTCTGGGCTTCCTGTGCCTATATGGAGTCTAGGCTGACTTCCCCGTTCTCTATTTCCTTCTTGGTTTGCTTCCACGTGGGCATGGTAAGTCAGTTTCTTTTCCCCATCTGAAGGACTAGTGTCATTCTCTAGGCACGCACTTCCAGGATGGGGGTCAGGCTGGCTCCGGTTGGAACTGACCCTGTAATCCATTCTTTTCATGCATTCCTTCACATGTTACCTTGTCCTCCTGGCTTAGTGGTGGAGTTTGTTTGCACACTACAATTCGGTGGAGACACAACCCATACTCTTCCCAGGGATGGATTAGTGCTCTGTTCCCGCCATGTCATCATCTCAGTTGCTCCCCCGCCCCATCCTGTTCTCCCTCCTCCATCTCCCATTCCCCTTCTTTATGTTGGATTCCCATGTACCTCCACCCAACTGCCTGTGTCTCCACCCATATAGTGTGAGATAAGTGTCTTCTCTTCTAAATCTACTGTACTAATTATACTTACCTCAGGGACTCATGTTATATTTGTCCTTTTTGATAGGTTGACCTCGCTTAGCATAATTTCCTTCAATTCTTCCCATGAAATGACATATTTCATGTGATTTTCCATGCTTTTTAATGCTGCATAGTACTCCGTTGTGTCTATGTGCCAGAGTTTACTAATCCACTAGTCTATTGATGGAAATTTAAGTTGTTTCCAACTCTGTGCGATTGTGAATTGTGCTGCAATAAGCATTGGTCATGTTTTATTTCTTACCTCCTCTGGGTATATGCTTTGTAGAGGGATAGCTCAGGCATAAGGTAGATCAATTCTCAATTTTTTTTTAAGTATCACTTTTTCAGAAAAGTATCAAATTGCTTTTCACAGTGACTGTACATATTTACACAACCACCAGCAGTGGAAGAGAGTTTCTATTTCACCATAGTCCCTCTTTGATTTGGGCTAACCTCAAGGTTATTAGATGATACCTCAAGGGTGTTAGATGATATCTCATGGTTGTTTTAATTTGCATTTGCATAACTAATGAACAGAAACCCTTTCTCATGTGTTTACTGGCCATATGGGTCTTTTCTCTAATGAAATTTCTTTTGCCCACATCCTTAAGGGGTTAACAATTTTCCTCTTCTTGCAGGCCAGCAGGGTGTTATAGATTTTAGTAAAAAGTCCTTTGTCTGATGTGTCATTATTAAAAATCCTCTTCCTGTTACCCTCTTGGTGAAGTCTTTTAAGGCTCACATCCTTATTAAATCACATTAGTCTATTTCCATTTCACTTGTGTGTATACACTTCCCTATTGTGGTGAGCTTATGTATTTCCTGAACCTTTGTATTTTTAGGTTAGCTTCAATTCCTTCCTTGATGGTCCTGATAATTGAGAGTTTTACTTCTAGGTCTGTGATCCACCTGAGCTTGAGCTTGTGCATGGAACAGGTGAAGTAAACATCTTGTTTCCATTTTCTACATGTGGATATCCTTTGTTTCTGGCATCACTCATTAAAGAGAGCATCTGCTTCACAATTGATGCTTTAGGGACCCTTATTGAAGAGCAGTTGTTTATATGATGATGTTTTATTTCTGGCCTCTCTGTTCTTTTCCACAGGTCTGAGTAGCTATCATTATGCTAGTACCACATTGTTTTGACCACTGTGGCTGTGCAATAGGTGTTAAAATCAGGTAAAGCCAGTCCTCCAACTTTGTTCTTCTACATGAGGAGTTCTCATTATGCTAGTACCACATTGTTTTGACCACTGTGGCTGTGCAATAGGTGTTAAAATCAGGTAAAGCCAGTCCTCCAACTTTGTTCTTCTACATGAGGAGTTCTCTACTAATGCTGGTCTTCTTCCTTCTCCATATGAAATTGGTGGTCAGTTTTCCCAATTCTTTGAAGAAGGTTGTTGAGACAGATTGGATCAAGAGTTGTAAGAACCCCCAAAAAAATGATTTTAAAATAAACAATAAATTAAACTGTCAGAAGAGTGGAAGAGGAGAAGCAGCAGAACCAAGGGTCAGAGCATGAGTCAGAGTAGTGAGAATCCTAAACTATGGGGTGAGTGTATTCTGGTGGGAGGGTCACTTGAAGAGTGAGATGCCTCCAAGAATTTATTTTGGCAGCTAATTTTGCTGAACATGGGGTCAGAGCAGAGCAGGTATAGGCTGAAGCTTACCATGGCTTAAATACCTTTTGGGCTTTCATTGGCAGTAGTATGTAACATTGCTTGAGCAGAGCAGAAGTCAAAGTACCTCGTGACCGAGAAGCTAAATGTCACAGAGGTGTGTGGCTGACCAAGAAGAATTATGTCCTGAGCACTTCTGATCTCGATTTGTTCCTTGTTTACTTCTGTGATAATCCCCATAATCATTAATATTGTTTCTGAGTCTGTTTGGCTATTGAGGTGCGTTTCTGAACTCAGAAGAGAAGGATGGTCAGCATCAGGACAGATCAAAAAGTCTGTAGGGTAGAGGCTTATAGGACTCTGCCTCATGGGAATCAGTCTTGGACTGATGGGCTGATTCTCTTCCTTCCCACGTGTGAAGTTATAGGGGGTAAGACATATTTACAACATGGACCTCCCTATTTCTTTGTGAAACTCTTCATATCTCTTGTTGATACTCACCCTTCTGACTCACACTAACTCCATGTGACAGAGAGGAACTGCCCAATCGGGTTTCCTGGACCAGCAGCATCTCTATAGGAACAAATCATCATTGAGCCTTTGAGTGGGCTAAAATCACTAACTTGAGCCTTTTGTCATGGCATTACTAGGAATTCTTTAATATAACAATGTAGAAAAGTCTCCATATTCGTTTGTGGTGTGTAGTACTCTTTCCTTACACTATTTTGTGGGAAGGACAGGCAGAGATATGGCAACAGTAGGTTATTGCTGTTGATGGAGTGAAGACCCATATGGATCTTAAAGCACACAAACCCCTTCCCACTGGTGATTCCTGAGAACTTCTCTGTCTGGCAGGCGCTGCAGTCCTGTGGTGCAGCTGACTCCACCCAAGTTGTGTTCAATCGCCTGTCAGGGGTCCCACATGGGAACCAGCCTCCTAAATAACAAAGCCATCCTAGCACTGTTGTCAACTATTCTTGTGACACTCAACCAAGGGCCAGTTTCTCCAATACTCTGGAGTGTCACATTTGGTGTGTGTCAAAAATTAGCTAAAACATTATCAAAACAAACTAAATAGCAAGACGTCAACATGAGTTTATAAAGAGGTTTCCAGTGGGACGAGTAAACTCAAACAAGACTCACTGTCATCTAGTTAATTCTTGACTCACCGAGACACCACATAAGAAAGAGCAGACCTGTGCCTGTACCAAAGGCCTACTGTTTTCAATAGGTTAGTTGTCATCCTAGCAGTGTTTGCCTCTCCTCCTTCATTGAGCACTGGCTTCAGGTCCACAACATCCATTTGCCAGGCCACCTCACATACATCTGACTTTCACACTCAAGTGAGAACTTCCTGTGACTCTGTCAAAGTAAGGTCGGATTAGAGTGTTTCTACAGTTTATCAAAGTGATTCCAGCCCCATGGGTTCCTCTGTGAAGTTCTGAGCTAATCCTCTCAGGGGAGATCATCAGATCCCTTCCTTCAGTTCTCAGAGCCTACAAAGGCGATAGATGAGAAGTCAGCCAATAAAATAGTCCCAGGTCTCTTCCTATTCCAGTGCAGCTGGAACCACCTCATCTTATTATCCCTGCACATGGGCCCCTGCTGTGGGCACGCTCACGAGGCAAATGAAATTGCAGCAGAGTCCATCTATTAGCAATTGTTTCAGGAAAATAGAGGCAACCTTCCCTTTGCCAAGTCTGGGACATCAGCCAAAAACCACAGGTGCTTAACCTTGCTTTCTACCTTTGAGTGGTCACTAGCATGTGGGACTGAAACATGGGCCATCTGGGTGACATGGGCTGCTGGATAATGTAAACGCCATTTGAAGAATTATTAAATCAATTCCCATCATGGGTCTGTTTATGTCTTGGGGTCAGAGGAGAGACACAACCTGGCTCTTGAAGGGCAGAAGCTCCTGTCTGCTCGGCAGTGTACAAATTACTGTCGTAACTTTTATCAAACAATTTATCTGATTTCAGTTTATCTTGCCCTGCTTATACTTAGTTGTAGCTCTGGATGCTACGGTATAATTTTGCACCCAAAATTATTTACATTTTTAAGTGATGTACATGGGAGAAGGGAAAGAATTTTATTCAGAAAGAAACCCTTACATCACTCCCTTTATCACTGAATACTAGTAGGATATAACCCTAACTATAAACAAAATTATGCCAGTGAATTCTAGTCAAAGCATGGACACCATACATTATCTTACATATTACATATATCTTACACATCATATCACATATATCTTACATATTACATATATCTTACACATTACATTACATTACATATCTCTTACATTAGAGATACCATCTAATAGGCATTGGCTATGTTTAAAGGTCACTCAAGTTCTTCATTTAGTGACCTTCAATCATCAAAATGGAATGCAGTGTCTAGGAGAAAGTGAGGCTACACCGATTGTATGCAGAGGCTTTTGTGGCATGCATGAGGGCTTTCTGGGCATTCTGTTAAAATGGTGACCTATTATGGCTCTGAGTTCACAACCTCCTTATTGTGAAAAAGGCACCAGCAAGTGCCGGAGATGTGCTAAAGAAACTAGCAGCATATTGAGATCTTCTTGGAATGATCAGAACTTCTATCACTATCACGTCTGATATTGGAAGACATACCATCAGAAGTGCTCTCTCCTCCATAAATGTTCCACAACCTGCCCATTTTGAAATGCTGAATTATCCCATTTGAACTTCAGGACAAGCCTGACGGGTAAGCACCAGGATCATATCCTACAGGTGAAGGTGGAACTGGATAGAAGGGGATAGACCCAGTATCACATATTGGAGAGGCGCTAGATTTCCAACCTCATCTACGATGACTTCCCTGGTTGACAAGTGGTCTGCTTCTGTGTTCATCTATCAATTTCCTAGTCTGTCCACAATGGAGCTGCATCTTCAAAGGTGCCGTGCCCTTTTGTATTAAAGCCAGGGGCAAGCATCTCATAGACTGGGGATGCTTTCCTTTCTCACCAGTTAGTCCACCGGGACAGGTTTGAATTCCAGATAATGATGAGTAAACTCCATTTCTAAAGCTTCCTTGCATGTCCCAAATCATCTAGGAACCAGCATCTCATAACCAGCTAGAAGGAGAGGGACCAAGAAGAGTTTGCATTGTGTAGTAGGTTCTGAACCACTCCTGGCCATTGAAGGTTTTACCCTTCTAAGTTCCACTCCTCCCCCTCTCACATTTCTTTCAATTGCCCCAGCGACTTGCCAACTTCTACTCATGTCCTCCTTGTCCCACCTCCTTGAAGCTCCAGTGCCCATGCCTCACCCTTTCTGACTGAAGTGGAGTCAAGCTTCAAAGACCTGATTTAACCTCTTGTTTTCCACCAGATCCTCTAGACCCTATGAGAGTCATTATTTTTCCCTCTCTGTCTGTCCCTCCCACACTTGGAAATCACCACATGAACAGCATTCACCATTCAGAATCCCTGGATCAGGGCACAAAAGAGCAGGTGCTTATTATGTGTCCACACCTTGTGGTTGTTTGTCAGCAGCCTACCTCCCAGTTTATAAATTATTCTAATTAACAACTAGACTAACTTTTATTCAGACTAACTTTGCCCAGTTCTGGACAATCTCATTATTTCATTGAATTATGTTAGATAAACAGTTGTTAAATGGAATTAAACTAGGTGGCTATCCTTCACAGTGTGTGAACAGTTAAAATTAGTTTTCACTGATATGATTTAATTCCTCTCAATTTCATATTTTTTCCCAGACATTCACCAAGCTCCTCTTACATTTGTCAGACGTTGCTCAAGTAGTGAAATGCAAGATAGAGATGTCTGATTCTGCCTTTTGGGAACTCATATGCAAATAAGGGAGACAGATTTATAAGTAAAAAAGTACAATATGATACAATGTGAGGTGGGAGAAATAGAGTTACATGCAAGACCAATTGCTCAAGAAAAGAGGTTGAACTCTAATGAGCAAGTGGCAGGAAAGATTTTTTAAAAATCATTTAATCATGGGCTTGTTTATCACAATTCATACACATATCCATTGTGTCAGGCACATTTGTACATTTGTGCTTTCTTCATTCTTAAAACATTTGCTCTCTACTTGAACCCTTGGTATCAGAGTCTCATTTTTTCCCTCCCTCCCACTTTACCCTCCCACCTGAACCCTTGATAATTTATAAATTATTATTATTATGTCATATCTTACATTGTCCAACATTTCCTTTCACCCACTTTTTTGCTATCTGTACCCCAGAAAAAGAGGTTATATGTAGGTCCTTGTAATCGGTTTCTCCTTTCTACCCCACTTTCTCTCCACCCTCCCAGTATAGCCACTCTCACCACTGGTCCTGAAGTGATCCTCCATCCTGGATTTCCTGTGTTTCCAATTCCTTTCTGTGCCATTGTACATCCTTTGGTCTAGCCAGATTTGTAAGGGAGATTTGAGATCATGACAGTGGGGGTTGGGGGGTGGTGGGAGGAAGCATTGAAGAAGTTGTATGTTTCATTGTTGCTACATAGCACCCTGACTGGCTCCTCTCCTCCCCGTGGCCCTTCTGTAAGGGGATGTCCAATTACCTACAGATGGGCTTTGGGTCCCCACTCTACACTCCCCCTCATGATATGATATTTTGTTTCTTGATGACTGATACCATATCCCTTTGACACAAGCTTGTATGCTTCCTCCATGTGGACTTTGTTGCTTCTCAGCTAGATGACCGCTTGGTTACCTTCAAGTTTTTAAGACCCCAGACTCTATATCTTTTGAAAGTTGGGCACCATAAGCTTTCTTTACCACATTTGTTTATGTACCAGGAAATATTTTTATGAGAGATTTAACCTTTAGTTGGATTTGGACGGTGTGACAGTCATATGCTTATGTTAATTTTATGATTGGAATGTAGGGGTGGAGTCTAGCCTGTTAATCTGGAGATAGCCATTGAGTAGACAATGAGGCCTCTATGTGGCCATGGCTTTCTCCTGAGACTTCTGGGAAATCTCACGATATTTCCCTCATGAAGATGAGAAGCTATCTTCCCCAGTTGTTGGGAGTTAGTTTCAGAGACGATTAATCACAGACAAGATGGCAGCATCTGAGAAGCTGGAGGAGCCAGCAGAGAGACCACATGGCTTTGCCCTGATGGAACCAGACCTCTGAAGCTGGGGCGGCCACATGGAGACCTCTGCCAGCGATGAGTTGCTTCTGCTGTTGATGGACCCTAAGCCCTGGAAGCAAGGAGCCATGTGGAGACCCTTGCCAGGATTCTGCACCCACTGACCTGTGACTTTGTGAGTTGGAAGGAGATTTTATAGACTGATTTCAGGCATATGGGTTAATATCAGACTTATGACTTTGTACTGGACTGGATTGGGATGCCTTCTTAGTGTCACATTCCTTTTGTATATAAACCCTTTCCTTACATCTACATGCGTGTCTATGAAATTTGTTCGTCTAGCCTACCCAGACTGACACAAAAGGAATTCACTAGAAATTAACCATATTTTAGGACTCGTATTGTTGCTGTTTCAGGACACTGAGTTGACTCCTGAGTTATGGCAGCCCCATAAGAGACCAAGGAAATCCACAAATTTTCCTTGGCTGATTTTCAGAAGTCAATTACCAGGGCTCTCTTCCTAGTCTGTCTCAGTCTGGATGCTAAAAAAGTCATAGCAATCCTCAAGCCTCCACTGACAGACAGTGAGATGAATGGATTGAAGATCCGACCAGAATGAAAAATGATAATTCAACAATTAGATCCCCAACTGCTCCCAGAACTGGAGTAACAAGAGCTAAATCCAGAAAACCTAATCATTCTTAAACCTCATCAGCTAGGGGTTCAGACAACTGATTTTGCTGGGGGTCCAAGCAGCTGACTTTGAAGATAGCTCCATTGGTAAACCCCAGGACTTGAGTCAAACAAAATCAAATGAACTCACTAAAATGGAATCGATGTAACGCATAGCGACCCTACTGGGCAGGGTAGAACTGCCCCTGGGAGTTTTGAGACTGTAGTTCTTGATGGGAGTAGAAAGCCTGATTTTCTCTCAAGGAGGCCCTAGGGATTTCACACTGCCGACTCTTCAGTTGGAGGTCCAACTCATAACCACTACACCAGAAAGGGTCCTTAGGGATTGAGTGGGGGACTGGAAATTAGAACTCCAGGAAGAAAACAAAGATTAAAGTATCAAACGTCATAGATCATTTCACCTTTCCCTACTTCTTCCTTATCCCAAGAAGACAGCAACAGTTGTTTTCATTAAAAGCAATATTTATTAAACTGGCAGAACAGGTGAACAAGAGAGATAATGCTTCAAATTTGCAGAATTTGCATTCTGCAGAGTGATACCATCAGTAATTCAAAACAAAAAAGGTGCATGTAAAATAATATTTCAAACCATGATATGGTAAAATGGAGATTATGTATGGGATAGAAAGTGAAGGGGGAAGAAAGGCTGTGTTTGATGGTGGCAGGGGAAGACTCTTCTGAGAAAGTGACATATGAACTGACATAGGTCAGTTGGCAGGATTTGGTTTTGTTTTCTGACTTCCAGCTGAAGGAACAGAAGAGGAAACAGCAGATGTGAAGTCCACAAGGAGCAAGTAGAACTACTGTGTGCTCAGAACAGAAAGAGTGCTCCTGTGGTAATTGGAGGGAGGTGAGTATCAGATTGGGGTAAAAGACAAAGTTTGCATGGATTAAAGACTAAATTCCTGTGGGACCTCCTAGGAGTTTGAATTACAATCAAAAGATAATAGGGAAGCATTTTTCTTTTCTAAAATTATATTTCAAAGTGCATAACCTACCTTGATATTGAACCTAACTACCTTGACATTGAAATCTGGATTTATTTCTTAGAAGCTTGATTTCTCAAGGAGTCTCCTCAAATCCTGAGACATGTGTACAGTGTTCCATTTGCTTTTAGATTAGTCTCTGAAGTGAGATGCTTCATGTCCCTTGGCTCAGGTAGGTGAGAGAGCTGCAGGCTGATATAACAATTTCCATATTTTATGGAGCACTTTTACAAACCACATGGCTGATTGGGACTAGCACCTTGCATTATGCCCTGATTCATTGATAAAGCCTAATGCACTCCATGATTGGGTACTCTCTGGGCCCTGTTGCACATTGTGGGCAGTTAGGTTCTTTGGTCTGAGTGTTGCTATTTCTTTAAACTTGTTACTCCTTAAAGACCCCAGACAAAAGTTCCAGGTAGGGTTCAGAGAGATGACAAGAACCAAAGGTTTTAGGTATAACCTTTTTGAGTTCAGATCATGACTTGCCATTTATTGCTGGGTGACTTGAGGCAATGCAATGCATATATACTTCTAACCTTCAATGTCCTTCTTAATATGTGAAAAGTATCCAGGAAAACACCTGGAACATAGTAGGTTCTCAGTAAATGTGCTTTTCCTCTTCCTCTTTAATCATTCTCCACATACACTAGAATAAAGTGTGTTATTCTCCTCTTAAATATGCACCCAAGTGACTTAGCAAATGGAAAATCTGGACTCTGAATGCTTGTTTCCAGTAATAGATGATTCTTTAAAAAAATAGAACAGGATAGTAGTGGTTACACTTGGCTTATTCAGTGAGAAAAGCATCACTCCAAAGAAAGATCTTTCTTTTGATATCGAGTTTATGTATAGCCTGAAAATGATCATGACAGCTAATGTTTCTGTGAACCTACTAGGTGCTAGGTATCTCGATAAACAGCATCTCATTTGAAACCTGTAGTTTTAAGAGGGTAATCTTCTGCCCATTTTACAGATGAACTAAATAAGGATCTAGGAAATAAAGTGAGCAGCCCAGCAGCCTAAAGCTGAAACTAACCCAGACTCTTCACTCCTCAGCACTCACTCCACCTCCATTCCTGAAGGAACCCTGCAAACACAGCAATGGAGTCCTGAAACAAGCGCTGCCCAAAAGCTCCTTCTAGGACTTTCACCTTTCTCCTGGTCGAGACTTAATCAACTAGGTAAGAATTTAGATTGGCCAATTAGGTCATCTGTATTTATTTAAAAGTCTTTGTTTCTCCTCCTTTTTAATTTGACATAAATCTGTTTTTGTTTTTCCAGGAGAGGTCATGTTTACAGACCAACCAAAAATGTATTTTCTCCTGTCCAGATTCACCTGCCTTTCAGCCAACATGGAGGGCCACAACTACAGGCCACTGTGGCCTCTTCTCTCTGAGCCTCCTCCATTCCCTCCCCATCAAGGTACAGATAAATGGCATATCATGTTTTCATTGCAGTCACTCTTTTCCTAATTGCATCAAGCAAAAGATAAAGAACTCAAATGAATTTGTGAGTTTTGGCTCCAGGATGGATGAAGATTTAGAACCCTTTGACCCATCAGTTCATTTTCTCCTTCCCTCACATCAGCCCATTTAATTCTCTGGCTTCCTATTTCCTTATCTTTAGATAGGAGACCACCACCAGAACTGCTAAGGGGAGTCATGGGCTAATTGACAAGCAGTCCATCAGGTAAATGATCACAGAAAGCTCAGAAAACAATTCCAGTCCTCTGAACAATTTTATCTTGGTCTTTTTAGATATTAAAGGATAAGAGTCCTCAGCAGAATCTACTCCTTCTTCATCCATTGGGCATTTATTTCAAAATGAATAGATTATACACCCTTAACCTTTCCTCCTGACATTTTGGCTTAGAAATTCAGAATGTAACCTTTTTGCATATTTATTCATTCCCCTCCATGTCTGGTTCTTCATATACACATTCTCTCCCTTAGGCACATATTCATGACAAAAGCAGAGGTTCTGTTGACCAAGAGAAATTTACAAGTTGTGAAAGTTGTCCTTTACCCGGTGCTGCTGATGTGCGAGGCCTATTGTCATAGTCCTCAGATGCTACAAGGCAGATAGGAATACTGTTTCCACCCCCAGTTTGCAAAAGAGGAGCCTGAGGCTTCAAAAAGTTAACTTATCTGAGACCTCGCAGTTAGTAGATCACAGGGCTTGATTCACTTTTAGGTCTATTTGACGGTACCGATGTGTCTTAGGCACTGTGTGGGCCTTTGGAACAGACTTCTGGCCATCTCTCTACTGTCTACATCTTCCCTAAGGCCACAGGTTCTATGAACTCTAGACATGTTAAGATTCTGGTAGACTATCCAACATAAACGTTATGCTTTTGAATCCCCCCAGCCTTTGCCTAGACCATGTCCTCTGTCTATACTTCCCCTCCCCTTTTTCCTTTGAGCATCATTACCAATTGCTGTCAAGTCAGCTCTGATTCAGGGAAATCCCAGCTGTGTCAGGTAGAACTGAGCTCTGCAAACTTTTCAATGTCAGATTGCCTAGGAGGAGATCATCAGGGCTTTTTTACCAAGGTGCCTCTGCGAGCACTTGAACTAGCAGCTTTTCCATCAGTTGACAGGTATGTGTAACTCTTTCTACCATTCGCTCTGCTACCTCTTTGAGAACTGTTCATCAATTTCTGAATATACAAATATCTCATATGAAGAATGCCTCCTTTGGTTTCTGTATTCAGATACAAGCCCTCCCTCCTTTTCCATGCGACCCCCACACCTAATGCACCTGACACAGAATCCCACAGGTGCTTCTCACCTGACTGACTCTCCTGTAAAACCGTGAAAGCTGCGAGGCTAGGGGCTGATTGGACTCATCTCTGCATCTCCAGTGTCTAGCCCAGAGCATTGCAAGAGAAAGCACTGGGTAGGAGCTTGTTAGTAAATGAACAAATACTGTATGAATATGCCAACTTCTCTGTGGAGTGCCAGGAGGGGCTGTGTTAACTATGTGCCACAACAACCAGTTCATGGCTTCTCAGGCTGATAAGAAGACGCTATCTGCCAAAGATGGACATGCTTCTCATTAGGGAAGGCAGATCCCTGCCCTGCTACCACAGCAGTCACTGATCGATGAGGGACCAATTAAGCCTTAGATGACCTCATCAATTCACACAGTTTCAGCCCACTGAAGAAAAGATCTCTGTGTCGGATTGGGAAAAGCTGTTTACCATCTGTGTCTTTTCTGAAAGTTTTCCTGACTAACAAATGCTTGGAATTGGGGAGAAATAGCTCCCAAGTATCTGGAGCCCTGATGGTGTCGTGGTTACCCGTTATCCATATGGTCTGCAGTTCAGAAGCACCAGAAGCTCTGAGGGAGCAGACCAGGCTTCCTAGCCCTGTGTAATTGCAGTCTTGGATCAGAAACCCACAGGGGGGGTGCTATGCATTAGCACTCCCTAGATAGTCTGAGAGTAAGAGCCCTCAGGAATAAGGGACACAGCAGAGATGTCCACAGTCCACTAGGTTAACTCAAACATTTTGACTAGTAGCTAAACACGAACCATGTACACTAACTACCCAGAAATCTCAATTAGTTCTTACATGAACTCAAAACTGAGCATCTGGAAAAGGAAGTGACCTACACTTAAGGCTGTATCAGCTCCTTTAAATATCAGCTCCTTAAGGCTGACTCTGATTCCGGACCCTCATGCCCCAGCAACCTCTTTCTCCCCATTCCCGAAGGATCCAGGGGGACAAAACAGAAACTCTGGTTTGTTGTGCGTCCATTTGGGTGGTGTCAATACTCCTACCATGGCCAATGTCAAGCAAGGTGTTAAGATTCTTAAACAGCTGGCCTGCAGGCCTTGGCTGGCTCCAGCTTACCACTCCAGGTATGACACTACAACAGGTGATTATTGGAGGATGACCTCTGTTATGAACTCCAACTGTCCCACACAAGCACTGGTGTGCCTTGACCCCATTACTTCAATTGTTCACTTGTAAAATAGAGCTAATTGCAGTGCCTTCTCAGGATTGTTGTATGTATTAGAGGAGGTGTGGTTCATGAAATGTGCTCTGCACAGTACCTAGGAGGCAAAAATCAATTGTTGAGTTGTTGTTAGTGACTGCTGAGTCCCTGTTCGCTCATGGTTGTCGCAGACACAGCAAAGTGGCACGTAGACCCAGGAGAGCTGTTATGGTGGAGTCCATTGTTGCAGTCACTGTAGATTTTGAGTCCCTTCCAAATTAGTGGCCCCCTCCTCCCGTGGGCTTATATTGAAAAATATTCCAATTTGATCCATAGAGTTTTCACTGGCTAATCTTCAGAAGTTGATGGCCAGGCATTTCTTCCCGGATTAAGTCTGGAAGTTCCACTGAAACCAGTTTACCATGCTTGTCCCTAATGAGATTTGAAATTCTGGTGGCACAGCCTCTAGAATCATAGCAACATGCAAGTACTGCAGCATCACAGGTTGATATGTGGGTGGGAGATATAACACAAGGTATCTAGTATTCATAGAATGGGGAAAAGCTTATTTGGAGTTAAAAATCTTGAATTTCAGTTCTAACTCGTGATATCAGCTAATTGCCTTCACATTTCTGTACCATGGGGCCAGTGACACAAGCAGGTAATGAGTGCGAGGTACTTACAGGGTTCCAGACATTGCACTAATTCCTTTACATCTGTGGCTGTGATAGGTAATTTTGTTGTGCCAACATGACCAATAAAGATAGGTAGGTTTATTGGGACAACATGGCCAATGAACACAAATGATGTTATTTGAAGGGCAGAGATACGAATGACTAGGTGAGCCTTGCATGTCTCTCCCTTGCTCTTGGATCTTCAGACCAGCTGGATGCTTTGTTTGTTCTGTGCCTCGATTTGCAAGCCACACTATCCGTGGGACACCTAATCCGTGGACTGTGTCACTGTGAATTGAGGTTCCTTCAAGTCCTGCTTCACCACGCTCCTGGAATATACATCTCTTGAGCTGGAGACTCTTGGGACCCTGTCATCTGACTGACTATTGGGGACTTGCCTTGCAGTTTGCTGCTTGTGACCGGGTAGCCTGAATTACTCTACAGAAGATTAGTTGTCTGCCCTCAAGACTATAAGGACTGACAGTGTGCTCGCTGTCTCACATAAGTGAGTTACACCAAGCCATTTATACTGCTTTATAGATTAATTAACTGTTTATCTCTTATGTTCTATATATATATATGTATGTAATTATGAGTGTCCTAGTTTTGTTTCTCTAGAGAACCCTGTCTAGCACAAATGACTTTAACAACCTTTGCCATGAACTCTGTACAATAGATTGTCATTGGATTCTCATTTTGCAGTACAGGAAAAGCAATTGACTCCAAAATGGACTCAGAATGAATTTGAATTCAGGCTGGACCCAAAATTTAAACCTTATTTGTCTGACCCAACAGTCTGTGCCCCACATCATTACATGGCAAGGCCTGTATTCACTCATTAGTGATACATATTAGAAGAGATCATATATAGCAAAACCAGTTTGCTAACTGTAAAGCCACTAGCAAACTTGTGATTGTAGCTCCAATTCCTAGAATATTAAGTCTGGCACGGTATTGGACAGAGTTTGTGCCAGAGGTTTGGGAATCTTTTGTTGGCCACGCAGACCCAATTCCAGTCTTCATGAAGCCTACCATCAAGAAAGGAAACCAACCTCACAAGAACTATTAATTGTCCCATTACCATGCAGAGCTGGAAAGGAAATAGACACTGTTGTCCACAGAAAGCCGACAGGAGTGACACCTCTTGCTGGCTCAGGGACCCTGCACACTTCCAGGAAGGTGGAGTCTTGAAAGTGGAAAGGGAACAGACATCCCCCAGGCACTGTGCCAGAGTCCTCAAAGCCAAATTCCTCTCCATTTCAGCAGAGCTCTCTTCAGGCTGAGATGCTTCCGCTTCTTTGCCCAGAGAGAGTCACCTGCCGGCAATCACACAGTAGGTGGAAAGCCAGGATTGTAATCAATGTTGCTGGGCCCCAGCCATGATCTGGCACCAGCACCAGTGTAGCTGCTGCAGTTGTGCACAGGGTGTGTCCTCCTCACTGAGCCCACCCCCCTTCTCTCTAGAGCTAGTCCTCAACAAGAGGCATGGAACACCTGAAATGTTAGAAATGGCGTCTTGAGATCATCTTCTTCGCATTAAATATTGTCTTTGCATAGCCTACAGGCCACCTCACCTCCCTACTTGGAAAACTGTTGAAGATCCCTCTCCAAACATAATCCTTGTCAGCTTCTCATACTCCTGTGTCACTGTGCATACACTACCACCCGTCCTAACTACCCTGGGGCCAACCACCCAACAACCGGGGGCCCCCAGCAGAACTGGGACCAGTCCCCAGGACACCCAAGAAACCTAGCCAATCCTGTCCTGTACGCAGTACATGGAAACCGTCTCTTGCCATTCGGATGTACCCTCTTGTCCTGGATGCAGCCCCCTGTTCAGTGCAGTCCTGTCTGTGGGATGTGGCAGAAGACATCCTACTTCTTTCTCAGCCTTCCTGTCTGAGTCTCACTTTCGGTTACCATCCACGAAAGAACATTTAAGATGCTCCCACAGCCCTTTAGTGTGAGAAATAGGGGCCCTGGCTGCAAGGTGGCTATACTTTGAATGGAAAGGTGAGCAGTTCAAATCCGACAGACACTCCTTGGGAGAAAGACCGGATGTTCTACGCTTATCAAGAATTACAGTCTCAGCTATTCACAGGGGCTGTTCCACACAGTTCTACAGTCACCTACTGACGTGGTGATAGTGAATGTGGTGTTTGATAGCTTTGGCACAGGAACACCAAAGGGTCGGCAGCAGAGGTGGCAGAGGGCTGTAACCCACCCCTGAGAGAACCCCTGACTCTCTCTTTCTCTCCAGCACATGCTGTAGTTGCTGCTGTCTAGTTCAGAGACGTTGCCATTCCCGGTTCTCCCTCAGATCCCAAATTACCCCTCAGAGTAACAAGCCCGCAAGGGCGCAATACCACCTCATCTCAGTGCCTTTGATCAGCTGGCCTCACAGGTCCCATGTCCTTGTTTGGCTTCTATTTTATAGCTACTATCAGTGTCTATTTAATATGTGCTCTAGATGTGCATGTAAATATATTTATGCTGCTATTGACACTTTATAAAAGTCATTTTATTGGGGGCTCGTACAACTCTATTTTTTAGAAAAAAAGCATTTTATTGGGGACTTATGTAATTCTTATCACAATCCATTCATACTTCCATTGTGCCAAACATATTTGTTGCTTTCAGCATTCGCAAAGCATTTTATTTCTACGTGAGCCCTTGGTATCACCTCCTCATTTCCCCCCACCCTCCCCCTTCACAAACCTTTGATAATTTATTATAATTTGTTCATGTCTTACATTGACCAATGCCTCCCTTCACCCACTTTCTGTTGTCTGCACCTCCAGGGAGGGGGGGTTATATGTAGATTGTTGTGTGTTTCATCCGTGCTATACTGCACCCTGACTGGCTTGTCTCCTCCCTGGGAATGTCTGTAAGGGAATGTCCAATTGCCTACAGATGGGCTTTGGGTCCCCACTCTACAATCCTCTTCATTCATGGTGATATGATCTTTTTTTTTTTTGTTCATTGATGACTAATACCCGATCCTTTCGACATCTTGTGCTCACATAGGCTGGTGTGCTTCTTCCAGGTGGTCTCTGTTGTTTCTATGATATATGGCCACTTGTTTATCGCTAAGTCTTTAAGAACCCAGATGTTTCACCATGTTAAGTGATATGTCTTCGGCGACCTTGTCGGGAAGGTGAGCATCATGGAATGCCAGGTAAATAGAACAAAGTGTTCTTGCATTGAGGGAGTACTGAGTAGCATCCAATGTCCAACTGCTACTTTAATACCAAACCTATGAATATATACAAATAGATATATTTCCCCATCATCATATATAAATATATTTACATATGTACATGCCTCTATTTAGACCTCTATCAATGTCCTTTACCTCCCAGTTCTTTTCTCTATTTCCTTTTACTTTCCTCTTGTCTCACTATCATATTCAGTCTTCATTTGGGTTTCAGCATTTCTTCTCGCTTACACAACCTTTGATCAGGTCCTAACAGACCTTCTACACCCTTGTCCCCATTGATTTTGCATCACTTGCTGTCCTCTTGTCCCTGAGGACACCAATTTCCTTTCCCCCACCTCGCCCTCTCCCATGTTCCCCTTGAATCATCAGTCCCATTAATTTCTCCTCCAGATTGCTTATCCTGCCTATCTTATCTAGATAGACCAGCAGATATAATAATATGCAAAAAATACAAGACAGTGTAAAACAAAACAGCAAGATAAAACAAAACAACAAAACCAAGGGCAAAAAAGAGAAAAGTCTGTAACTAGTTCAAGGTCTCTTTCATGACCTTTAGATGTGTTTTCCGGTCAAGTCTTATGGACTGTCATGCCCTGGCCCCAAAGTCTATTTTTGGTATTCCCTGGGGACTTTGTTGCTCTGTTCCCCTTACAGTTCTATTGTACATCCTTAGTGTTTCATCTAAGTATGGTAGGGCCAGATCTGGTGCAATTCCCCCCTGTGTCCCAGTGTTGTCCCCATAGTACTATGACTCAGTGAGGGACCTTGTGTCTCATAGTGGGGCCGGCCCTATGATCCTCTCTCTGTTTGGGCTGCTCTGAGTGGGAATATTGTCCTCAGGACTTGCTGGGACAGGATGTAATCGCTGCACTCGCTCTTCGTCCCTCTTCATTTGCTCCTGTGTGCTCTGATCAGACACGTTTCTCGCCCCGAACTGCAGTGCTGTCTGCTGAAGTGAATTCTGTGGGGCATGGGTACTGTCCACATAGCTGGGATTGGGATCAGCCCCTCAGACCCCTCTGATGGTTCCCTGCTTCATGCTGCTATGTTGCATTCATGTCCTGGAGCACCAGGTTGAAGTCTGGTCCCTCTTTCCCTATGGAGATAATAAATAGTACCATTCCTTTGGGTGGGTTAGTGCTCTGTTCCGCTGCTATTACTCATGCTTGTTTTATTTTCTCTCCCCACCCTCCTTTTAAGTTGGCTACCACATGTATGTATCTCTGGATTTGATCTGGCCACTGCCATACTACCCGGATGTTACCCCAGGAATGTTTGTCTACAGTAGCTTTTTCCCAATGCCCCTTTTGTGTTTTTAAGCTTACATCAGTGGGTTCGTTGTACTTGTACTTTTCTGTTTGGCATAATTCTCTGCATAGTTTTCTTGAGTTCCTTTCATAGGGTGATGTGCTTCATGTGTTCATCACTGTTTTTGAGGGATGCATAATACTCCATTGTATATGTGTACCATAGATTTTTGATCTATTCCTTTGTGATGGAAGTTTGGGTTGTTTGCAACTCCTTGCCAATGTGAATTGTGCCACAATGAACACTGTAGCACAGATGTCCGACGACAACTTGTTTCTTGCCTCTTCTGGATATATGCCATGTAGGGGGATGGCTGGGTAATATGATAGCTCAATTTTTATCTATTTAGGTAGTGTATGGTGCCGTAAAGGCTTGAAGGTAAATAAGTGACTACCTCATTGAGAAGCAACAAAACCCACATGGAACAAACACACCAGCCTGTGTGAATATGAAGTGTCAATAGAATCAGATATCAAGCATAATAGAACAAAAATAATATCATTGTGAATGAGGGGGATTTCAGAGTGGATACCCAAAGGCCATCTGTAAACAGCTGGACATCCCTTACAGAAGGGTTGTAGGGAGGAGAGGAGCCAATCGATGTAGTATAGCACTGATGAAACAAACAACTTTCCTCAAGTTCTTTAATGCTCCCCCCACCCCCCCACTAACATGATCCCAAATCTACCTTACAAATCCAACTAGACCAGAGGATGTACACTGGTACAGATCAGAGCTGGAAGCACAGGAATGCAAGACAGGTAAGCCTCCTCTCAGGACTAATAATGGAAGTAGTGATGCCGGTAGGGCAAGGGAAAGGTGGGGAAGAAAGGGGGAACCAATCACAATGGTCCACATAGAACCACCTCCCTGGGGGATAGACAACAGAAAAGTGGGTAAAGGGAGACATTGGTCATTGTAAAGCATGAAAAAATAATAATAATTTAGACTCTATCAAGGGTTGATGGGGGGGGGGAGGAAAAGAGGGAGAGGGCAAGTGGAGAGCTGATATCAAGGGCTCAAGTAGAAGGAAATGTTTTGAGAATGTTGACAGTAACAAATATACAAATATGTTTGACATTATGGATAGATGGATGGTGATAAGAGTTGCATTAACCCCCAATAAAATGATTTTTTAAAAAATATGATGATGTCTTTAAATGATGACTTCATGGCCACTCTTCTAGGCCATGCATAGTAAACCACATGATTCTTTGATTCAAAATGCTCCAGCTTGTAATGCCGAGTATGTTGATCTTTATGCATCCTGTTTCCTTTTCGAGGACTTACAATTTTCCTAGTATCATACTTTGTACATCTACACTCCAGTGAACAAGGGTTATTTGCAGCTGTGTCTGCTCATCTTCAGTCATGCTATATAAGTAAATGATTGTCCTATAAACTTTATCCACATATTTACCATCACCTCTACTTTTAAGCACTTATACCCCAGTAGGATTTTGAGTGATTTCTAACTTTATAGGCTTGTCACCTGGTATTTTATCTGAAAATATTTCATTGTTATCCTTAAGGTTCTCAGTGGCTAATTTCTTCATAGTGTGCTCTTCACATGAAAGATCCACTGAGGCCTGTTTTCCATCAGTGACCTTGCTAGGATTTGATGTACAGATGACATGGCTTGCAGTATGCAAGCAGCATGCAACATGCAAGCCATCACAGTATGACAAACGGTAGGGACCTACATATAATCATGAAAAATTTATTAGAAGTTGCTAAAAACAGATTATAAAATCATTAATAGGACATAAGTACCATAAAATCAAAGACCGTTGTAAGATGTCTAATTGCAAACTAAAACAAACTAGGTATAAAGGCATTATTCTTCACTTCTGAAAACAATCAAAGAAAACTCTAAGGAAACTCACGTGCAATCTGCAAGTAATTGTGGTGCAGCCATAGACAATGGCTTATCCTATAGTGTATGAACTCACTATAAGTCAGGGGCCAACATGCTGCCAGCTAGCAATAATGCCTTAGTTGCATAAGGCTGAAACTTGGAGAAGGAAATGCTTCAAAAAGTCTAGTTTTTGAAGGGTAAAGGGAGGATGGGGCTTGGTCAAGTGCAATGTAGACAAGAGGAAGTACAGAGAGTTGAATGAAGTCTAAAATGATAGTGAGACAGGAGAAAAGGAAGAAGAAATAGAGGAAAGGACTAGGAGATAAAAGGCGTTTATAGAGGTATAAACATAGACATGTACATGTAAATATGTTAATATATAACAGTAGGGATATAGGTCTATGTACATATATTTATAGGTTAAATATTAAGGTGACAGATGGGCATGGAACCTCTACTCGAGTCCTCCCTCAACACAAGAACACTTTGTTCTAATAACTTGGCATTCTGTGATGCTCACCTTCCTGACATGACCACAGAAGGTAAAATGGGGGCATAAGCTAATGTGGTGAACAAAGCTGATGATGTCCAGCTATCAAAAGATATAGCATCTGGGATCTTAAAATCTTGAAGATAAGCAAACACCCATCAAGCTTGGACACAACATGGAAGAAACACACCGGCCTATATGATCATGAGGCATTCACAGGATCAGGTATCAGGCATCAGAAGACCCAAAACAAACAAACATTTTGATGTACACAAGGGGGTTCAGAATGGAGACTCAAAGCCTATCTGTAGACAATTGAACACCCCCGCACAGAACAGCTATAAGAAAGGGGCGACCAGCCAGTGTACAGTATAGCACCAATGAAACAGGCAACATTACTGTAGTTTTTAATGTTTCCCCCCCTTCCCAATATCAGGACCCCAGTTCTACTTTACAAATCTGGTTATATTGGATTTATACAATACCATGTACACTGGTACTGATAAAAACTCTCCACAGAGAAAACAGATAAACACCTCTAGAACAGTAATGGGTGTAGCAATACCACGAGGGTAGGGGGAAGAGTGAGGGGAGAATGGGGATAAAGGGGCAACTGCTCACAATTATCAGCATACAACCCCCTGGGGGGGACAAGCAACAGAAATGTGGGTGGAGGGAGTCAGAGGGTGCTGTAAAATACAAAAGTAAAAATAATTTATAAATTATCCAGTGCTCACAAAAGTGGGAGAGTTGGGGAGAAGGGAGGGGGAGGAAGGAACTGATACCAGAACTCAAGTAAAAAGAAAATGTTTTGGAAATGAGGATGACAACATATGTACAAATGTGCTTGATACAATTGATGTATGGCTTGATTTAAGAGCTATATGAACCCCAATAAAATGATTCATTAAAACAAAAAAGTCTTAGTAAACTAAAAGCCTCTGTGCTGAATGATTAAGTGTGAACAGTTTGTTTAATAAACAGAGGAATAATGGAATTTCTATCCCAGACTTGATAAATATCCCCTAGGCAAGAAAAGACTGAGAACCAAGAGCAGAGGGAAGCGAATGAGTCATTTTGGATGTTCCTTCACTGGCCTCAGGATAAGCCTCTGGTGCAATCCAGGAGATGAACATTAGAGATCCAGATGCATGTACAAGTGACATGGTTGGAGGGCCCCGTCAGAAACCCTGGGACAAGAGCCTTGCCACAGGCTCAGCATGAACATGGAGACAGGGAACAGTGACTGGGGTCAGGGCAAGTCTGGGCACACCAGGGACTCGAGAGGCTCCATGGAAATCCTTTTTCTTTGGAACCCCCTTCTCCACCCACCCACCCACCCAAACAAACAAACATTCAACAAAACAAAAGAGCACCATCATCCTCAGGATGAATTGTGGAGACCTCATTGCTGAGTGTTGAAGACTAAGTAAAGGAGAGCTTCTAAGATATATCTTTGAGCTGAGCGAGCTACTGAGTGCATGATCATGGCACTCATTTGTATGGACAACTACTCTTTGGGTGCAGACTTACCACCTGCTGTGCCTCCCTTCACCACATGCTGTCAGTTTGTTGAACTGTGGTGGCTTGTGATCCTGACTGAAGGCTGGGTCGCCGCTGTACACCATCGAAGCATTTTCAGTTACTGAAAACCCAGTGAGCAATTTAGAGGAAGGTGCAGGTGCTGTTTCATTCTGTTGCACACAGGATTGCTAGACTCAACAGCATTTAACAACAGCAAACATCATGCATCTCTCATGGACACGGAAAAGTACTGCCTTTCCCCAGGGGCCTTCTTTGCTTAAGGAGTCCCCACAAACCAAAAAAAAAGACATGATTTGCCATTCCCTCTACCTTTCTCCAGAGTTAATTGGAATGGCCACTCTCTGGCCCACAGAACATGCTGTAGTTCATATCATCTGAACCCCATCAACTGTACGACTGTTGGAAACTTCTCTAAATTAGAATGTCACATTCACAGAAATATTTCAAAGACAGTATTATTTTTCCATTTTCCCAGAAGAGAAAACAGAGGAATGGGGAGGGAAAGTGCTAAAAATCCATACTTCTAATAAGAAAACTTTGTTTTTTCTTTCCAGCTCTGTGTTCTTTCCCCCCAATAATTTTATTGTGGGCTCTTATAGTTCTTATAACATTCAGTACATCATTTGTATCCAGCATATTTGTACATATGTTGCCATCTTCATTTCCAAATATTTTCTACTTGAGCCCTTGGTATAAGCTCCTCTTTCCCCTTCCTTAAAAAAAAAAAGTCATTCCATTGGGGGCCCACACAACTCCCATCACAATCAACACACATATCAATTGTATGCATACCACATTTGCACCCCTGTTGCCATCATCACCCCCAAAACACTCTATGTGTTCTTTTACCTCAGTGATTCTCAACCTTGAGGTCAAACGACCCTTTCACAGCAGTGCCTGATTCATAACAGAAGTAAAATTACCGTTATGAAGTGGCAATGAAAATAATTTTATGATTGGAGGGTCAACCACAGCATGAGGAACTGTATGAAAAGGTGACGACATTAGGACAGTTCAGAACCACTGCAATGACCTCGTAGTTGTTACCAAAAATGAAACATCCACCAAGCTGAATTCATTTTCTTTATTACCTACATCTATTTCTCTCTTGCTAAATAGCCCATACATTTATCTAATCATTTTTCTGCCTAACCCTATATCCATCATCCACCCACCCATCTGTTCATCTATTTAGCTATCCATCCTTACATCCAATTATCCATCCTATATTCCTTCAAATATTTATGTCAGGAACTTAGACTGAGTATCAAGAGTATTGCTATTAAATTTGGGATTGAGATTAAGTTTTACTCTGTGATTTATGTATCTTTCTCACTTCTCCATGTATCCATCTTGGTTTCAATGAAGTCATTTATAAAATGAAAAGTACAATAATGATCCAGACATCTGGCACGAGATAATAGCACTTACGTTATATTGCAATTTAAAAAATCTTTTTATTGGGGGCTCATACAACTCTTATCACCATTCATCCATCCATCATCTCAAGCATATATGCTGCCATCATAGTTTTCATAGTATTTTTTTTCTACTTCGGTGCTCCTCATTTTCTTCCTCTCTTCTCCTTTCCTCAGGACCCCTGATAATTTACAAATTATTTTTTTTCATGTCCTGCATTGTCCGATGTCTCCCGACTCCTTTGTCTGATATCCATCCCCCTGGGAAGGGGTTATAGGTAGGTCATTGTGATCAGTTCTCTTTTTCTCCTCCTTACCCTAACTCTCCTGGTATGGCTACTCTCAATATTGGTCCCAAGGAGTTTATCTGTCCTATATTCCCTGTGTCTTCAGCTCTTATCTGTACTCATGTACATGCTCTGGTGTAGCCAGATTTGTAATGTAGAATTAGGGCCATGATGGTTGGGGTGAAGGAGCATTAAAGAATCAGAGGGAAGTTGTATGTTTCATCAGTGCTACACCGCACCCTGACAGGCCCGTCTTCTCCCCATGACCCTTCTGTAAGGGGATGTCTAATTGCTCACAGACTGGCTTTGGACCTCTACTTCACACTGCCCCACTCCTCACTCACATTATGATATTTTTGCTCTGGGTTTTTGAATCCTGATACCTGATCCCATTGACACCTTGTGATCACACAGGCTGATGTGTTTCTTCCACGTGGGTTTTATTGCTTCTCATCTAGATGACCACTTATTTATCTTCAAGCCTTTAAGACCACAGATGCTATATCTTTTCATATCCAGGCACCATCAAGTTTCTTCACCACATTTGCTTATGCATCTTCTTTGTCTTCAATGATTATGTGAGGAAGGTGACCATTCCAGAGTGTGGGATTATTAGAATAATTTTTTTAGAGAATAAACAAATGTACTTGTGGGTGTTTTATATTGCATATGCTTGGCATATAAGCACTTAATGATGAAATGTTACTACCCTTTCTATGAGTATTTATGTTAACATAAATGGCATTGACATTATTTGACAAATCCATCTGAGGCACTCTGTATATGTTTACATATCTACATTGCACATGTTTGCACATGTATATATGCATTGCAGGTTTACCAACACACATATGTAAATATAAACAGGTAAGTGTGTGTGTGTGTGTGTGTGTTTTGTGTGAGGGATAGGTAGACAGGATACTCAGCTAAATCAGGATACTCAGCTAAAAGGTAGAGGCCATTTTCCCCCAAGAGAAAGTCCTTGTAGGAAAAGTTCCAGTTCTTTGGAGTGAATTTTTGGATACTGTACTTAATTAATAGGTACAGGAACTATTGCTTATTCCATGTTCTAGCAACTGCACTTAGTGTGTTTAGTTCATCATTTTATCTTTGAGATGATGCTGAAGAGTACAGTTTAAAATCTTTGACATCTACATGGGAGAATTAAATGTTGAGAGTTTAAGATCACCCTTGCTCTGAGTAATACAGTCTGGCCCTGATTGAGTCAAGATGGTAACTCTTTCTAAATCCCCAAACCCATTCCCTTACTCAGTCCAGATACTATGAAGAACCATTGTTATTTATTTTTGCCTTCAGGTCCTTCCCAATAAGTAGCTAGATTGGTTTCCCAAGTCTCTGTGCCCAAGGTCATCATACCTATCTCACATCCCTTTCTGATCTGGGCCAGTTATGAAGTGCACATTTTTCTAGGTCTTTGGATGACATGAATTTTATGTCCTAAATGGCACATGAAGTGCACTGTGCTCCCCAAGAATCTTAAAGTCACTTAGCAAAACCACTTCAACAGAAGCCATCTTATGAGCCTGACCATGACCTAACAGCTTGTCTTACTGACCTGGACTTGGGGATCCTAGAGAAAATCAATATCGGCTTTGCTTTTTCCTGTACTTCGATAATACAATGGATTTGAAAGGGAAGTCAGAGTCTAGCCAAGTTACATCTATTTCCAAAATACCCAATATTCATACCTTTCTGAGGGAGACAACTGTATTGATCAGAGTAACTCACAGCAGAAGATATACTTTAAAAAGCAGGCTTGAACCACATTGTCTGCAAAGTTGTCCTTCAAGTTGAGTGGGTCCATTAGTTAAATGAATCTGATGTACGAAAAAGCTTTGTTTTACACAAACTACCTCATATAATCCTTACACCAACCCTATGGCATAAAACAATTACTTCCTGCACTTAGTTGATGGGAAAGCTTAAGCACTGTGATGTGAAGCCCTGGCTTTACGCAATCCAGTCGGAGAACTCTGGAGCAGGATATCCTAGCCACCTTCTGACTCTGAACTCTACAAATTCCCTTTGACATTAATGAGATGGAGATGGGGTAAGATTGGATACTAGGCATCCAGGGGAGATTTGGGAAGGCCACAAGGAAAACCAAAGACATATCGATGCCTTCGCCTTGAGGTGCTGGCAAGGAAGGTGTAAAGTACCATGGCCTAAAACAGAGACAACCCCATCTGTCGTAAGAAGTATGACCACCCTGCTCTTTAGAGGCAAGAATGGTGAGACTTTACTTTACGTGCTTTGGACGTGTCAGGAGAGAGCAGTCCCTGGAGAAGGACATTACACTTGGTAAAGTGGAGGGGTGATGAAGAACAGGAAGGTCTTCAAGGGGATGGACTGCCACAGTCCTTGCAACAAGGCCCTTAATTATAGAAGCAACTGTGAGGCTGACTCAGGCCTCCCCGATGTTCGGTTCTGTTGTGTGCAGGGCCGCTCTGGATCAGATGAGACTCAATGGCACCTACATGTATTAAAGGAAGTGATGGACACGCAACGGCTGTGGGAAGTGTAATGGGGTTTCACCCTAAATAAAAGCAGAAACCAAACCTCTTGGAATGAGGTCCAGTCTGACTCAAGGCGTCTCCATGGAGGAGGAGGGAAACTCGACCCTGTGATCTTTACGGAATCAGCCTGTTGGCGGGGCTTTTCTTTCCTGGGACCATTCAGAATTCAAGCAGCCCATATTCAAGCAAGTATCTGGTAAGCCATGTGCACCACTCAGGGACCTTGCTTCTGCCCTGGCCAGGACCCCAGGAATCTTCAGGCACCACACAGCATAAGAGATGGAAACAGTAATACCATAGAATGTATTAAGGGTTCACGAAGGTGGCAGTGTGGGGGAGGGAGGGATTAAGAGGAACTGATTCTAAAGGGCTCAAGTACAAAGATAATGTTTTGAAAATGACCACAGCAACATGTATAAGTTTGCTTGATATAATGGATTTGTGGATTGTCATAATTAATATGTATAAAAGCCCCCATTATAATGATTTGATATTATAAAAACAACAGCCTGTGTCTGGTGTGACTGTGTTTTGTGGGGAGCTGATAAAGCAGCTGACTGCCCTTGTGGTGGAGTTTGGCGTGTGTGTGTGTGTGTGTGTGTGTGTGTGTGTGTGTGTGTGTGTGTGTTGGGGTGGGAAGGGGATTGCAAGCCCTGAGAAGGAGCCAGTCAGCAGCCACCTGGGTTCCAGAAACAGTGCCAAGCAGGGGTGAAGAGGGCACTATTCAAACCTGTGGAACTTTCCAGCCCTTCATTAGCAAGAGACACATGTGTTCTGCTTGCTGGAGAAGCCTTCCCTAACTGGCTTAGGCTTAGTGGAGAGCTCCTGTCATTTGGGATTTGAATCCCATTTAAATGTTGCCAAGAGGAAGGTAAAAACACACCCGGAGAGCACCAAGTGGTCCTTCCACTCTTCCAGCGCCGGCAAAGCACTTTAAGATCTCTAAAGAGACTCTGGGGGTTTTTGCAAATTTCTCTCACTAAATAGCATCTTTGTCAGAAAGAAGCAAACCAGCAATGCATGAATTAAAATCCTCTTCAAATCCAGATGGATTTTAAGATTGAGGATAAAAAAATTGCCAATGAGTTTCTATGGGAGATTTTTTCCCCCCTTTTGAGGCCATTGCTGTAGGAAGTCAAAACAGCCAGTCAAAAGGTGTTTTGTTTTGTTTTTGTTTTTAATTATGAATAACAGGGTCTTTAGAAGCCTGGAAAATCAGTGTGAACATTTTGGGGAGATGATCCTGTCCTTAGTGAAAAGGTATGCATAACTGTAAAGGACATAAAATGTGGTATGTGTTGGTCTTATTTGAGGAGGGAAGTCCAGCCCACAGTGGCCTCATCCCCAGCAGAATAAAACTGCGTTTGCACCCTCCTCACTGCTGCTCCTGTTCTCAAACCCATAATCCGCCTCCTTGAGGGTCTTCCCCTCTTCACTGCTCCATGACTTTACCAAGCATGATGCTGTTCTCCAGGGACTGGTCTCTCTCCTGACAGCATGTCTTAAGGACGCAAGGCTAAATTTTTCCATTCTTTTCTCTAAGGAGCACTCTGACCATTCCTTCTTTAAAGACAGATCTGTTTGTCCTATTAGCAGGCCACAGTACTTTCAACATTCTGTGCCAACACCATGATTCAAATGCATGGACCACTCTTTGGTCTTTTTTTATTTAAGTCCAACTTTCACAAGCATATGAAGCAATTGAAAATATTATGACTTGGGTCAGGTGCCCCTTAGTCCTCAAAGGAATATCCTTGCTTTTTAAAAATGGTCTAATGAAATCTTGTATAGCAGATTTACCTAATGTAACTCATCTTTTGATTCTTGGTCAACTGCTTCCATGAACATTGATTGCGGATAGAAGCAAGACAAAATCCCCAACAATTTCCACCCTTTCTCCATTTATCATGATGTTACTAATTGGTCCAGTTGTGTGAATTTTGGTCTTCTTTACATTGAATTATAATCCAAACTGAGGGCTACAATCCTTGATCTTCATCAGCAAGTGTTTTGATTCCTCCTCAGTTGTAGCAAGCAAGGTTGTGTCATATGCTAATCACAGGTTGTTAAAAACCCTTCCTTCTATCCTAATGCTGCATTCTTCTTCCTATAATCCAGCTTCTCTGATGATTTCCTGAGCATGCAATTTGAATAAGTATGGTGAAAGGATTCAACACTGATATACACATCTCCTGAATATAAGCAATAAAGAATTCCCTTGTTCTGTTCACATAATTGCCTCTTGATCCATGCATAAGTTCTCCATGAGTACCATGAAGTGCTCTGGAATTCTCATTCTTTCCAAGGTTATCCACAGTTGGCTATGACCCAGGAAGTTGAATGTGTTGGTGTAGTCAATAAAACACAAGCGTACATCTTCCTTATATCTTCTGCTGTGAGCCAAGTTTCAGATGACATCAGCCATGATTTCCCTTTTTCCATGTCCTCTTCTGAATTAGGCCTTAACCTCTGGAAGCTCCCAAGGATACATGAGGGGACTTCCAAAAATTCATGGAAATGTTCAGTTTTCATTCAGGCTAGTTTTTCCATGTTTTTTTTTGAAAGCCCGTTGTAGTAGAATAATTGTTGGCTCCATGAAGAAATGCCACAGCATGTATGGGCCTTGGAAATACTATGCTGGGTGAAGTTAGTCACCAAATGACACATATTGTATATTCACATATATGAAACAAGCATATATCAAGAAAGCAGATTATTAGTGCGGAGAAAAGGGAAATTTTCATTTAGGGGCATTGGGTTTATGCTCAGCGTGATGGGATGGTTTGGAAAAGCATCGTGAGCAATTCTTGTGCTCCTTGAAGGGTATCATATGTGACATCTGTGTGAATTGCACACATAGCAATCACTGAGATGCTGTACGTTGTGTTATGTATATTTGCAGCACAATAAAAAGTATTCAACAAATAAGCCCTGAAGGCTGAACCCTGGTGGTGTAGTGGTTGTGCGCGGGACTGCGGCCCACTGGGATGGAGGTTCAATTCCAGCTCGCAGGAGCAAAGGCTGGGCCTCCTACTCCCACCACCAGAGAGCAGTGATGCCTAAAAAACAAAACAAAACAAAATAAACAAATAAACCCTGGGCTGGATTTTTTTGTTTGTTTGGGGGTCTTTTGTTATGATTTTTTTTCTCCATTAATTTCAAATAGGGGACCAAACCCTTGGTGCTAACGTTTTGTAAAGAGTGTTGTTGCATTTCTGGTGAAATCTACAGGGTCCTCCTGTTGTCTCTATGATGCATTCCCAATAAACCTGCCATGGACAAGCTTCTCCTGACATTCTGAATGACCTCTTCTGGTCCACTTATTTTATGAGGGCATGTCCTTACACAAAGGTCTGCCCATCTCCAGTGGGCAGGCTGCATAATCGATGTCCTACAAAGGTCTGCATGCTGCCAGGACAGTGATTCCAGGATCAATCTTTTTGACTACAGCCTCCTGGCTAAATAGAAGGCCAGCAGGGATGGAGGACTGATGGGGGATCTTGAGAGAAGCAGAGAAAGAACTCTCCCCGGGTTTCAGAACAAACACACTTTCCCCTTCCCCTGCCATGTGTTCCTCAACCACTCCATTTTAAAAGCTGCCTCAGAGTTTAGGGCTATGCCTTCAAGCTTGCCACAGAGCTTTACAGTGGAGAAGGCTGCACTAGATCATAGCTCAATCAGTCCCTCAAGTAGGTCACCAGAGGATGCGGGCTGGGTTCACAGAGGAAGCACTCAATGAACGTGAACCGAGCTTTGCATCAGTGGTTTTGGGGTTTTTGGCACAAACGATGTGGCAACTGGAACTTGACTAATAACTTGAAGATTGGTGCTTCAAATCCATCAGTATGTGAGATGTAAGGACGGCTGATGATCTGTTCCAGCTCCCTTGAACACAGGCGCCCTTCACTAAAGTTCAAATTTGTATTTATAGTCTTTCTCCTCAGATAAAGTTCATGCCATGCAGAAGACTTCATGTGTCATTTGATGACATTTAACAAATAGATACAAGTACCTCATATCGTATCAACTTATAGAACATCTCCTACTTTTCCGAAATTTTCCTCACTTCCATTCCAGTTAATACCAATCCCCCACCCTTACCCTAGGAAATCACGTGATGATTTTGTTTTCTTTTCTAGATGACTAAGTGTTTTCTTTTCTAGCGACTTAGTGGGTAACTTGCTGGGTTGCTAGCTACGAAGTTGGTAGTTTGATGTCACAGTGCCTCCTCGGGAGAAAAGCGAGGCTTTCTGCTCTCACAAAATGGACAGCTTCAGGAGACCCTGAGAGCAGTTCCTCTCTGTCTTTCATAGGGTCGCTATGAGTCATCATTCACTCAATGACAGTGAAGAGTTTCTGAGAGATTTATATAAATGGAATCATACAGCAAGGACATTTTGTGCCTGCTTTTTTTTTTTTTTTTGGTTGGCATAAATACTTTTGAGATTCAAATTTATCATTCTGAGCATCACTGTTTTGACCTTTTATTTTAATTTATGTTTTGTTTGTTTTGATCTTTTATATCACCAAGTTGTTCTTCATTGTATGAATGCACAATAATCTGTGTATTTATTTTCTTACTCCTGGAAACCAAAGTTGTTTCCCGCTTTTTTGGGTGTTGTTTGTTTTGTGTGGGAAGTGGGGTGGAGTACTAGTATGCACAGAGGAATCCCTGAGCAGTACAAGCATTTGATACAATCATCCGATAACCTAAATGTTGGAAGTTCAAATCCACTTAGGAAGAAAAACCAGGCAATATATTTATTTATGAAAAAGCAGTCACTCTAACCTTATGAAGCACAGTTGTACTGAAACACAAACAGAGTCTCCATGTATTGACGAGATGGCTCCTGGTCTATTTTTGTAGCATCTAAGAACATTTGTGGACTCATCTTTTTGCAGACATATGCTTTCATGTCTTCTGATTAGAAGTTTGAGCATGGAACTTCTAGGTCACATTTTAGTTTGACCTCTTAATTTAATTAGACCTCTTTCCCAAGTGCTTGTCCATATTTATGTTCCCATCAGCAGTACGTGAGGGTTCCCGTTTGGATGTCAAACTTGTAAGCAATCTGCTCTGATGCCTCTCCAAGTAGTATGTCAATTGACTTGCCATTGAATGAGTGCATAAAAGTCAAAGAGCTTGGCTTTGACTTTAGCAGGGAAGATATTTGTTGAGCTAAGGGGGAAATCCATTTTCAGCTCAACTTATTTTTTCCTATCAAAATCACAGGGTTTTTACCAAGGATGTCTATAGGAAACAACCTATGTTGAGTACTTGCTGGACACCAGGGACTTAGTTCAGTGCTAAACAGTTGCTGTGCAAGTCAATTCCAACTCAATGAAAGCCTCGTGAGTGTCAGAGGTGAACTGTGTGTGGGTTTTCAGTGGTTAATTTTAAAAAAGTAAATCATCAGACAAAGTCACTACTGAAGACACCTCTGAGAAGATTTGAACCCCTAGCCTTTTGGTTAGCAGATAAGCATGTCAACACTTTGTCTCATCTTAGTATTCTGGTAAGACATACATATGTCTTTAAAAAGCTCTTGGATAAATCAAATTAAAAGATAATGAAAAATTTCCACAAAATTTTGAAACCTTTTTTGCATGAATATATAAATATACCCTTTCAAACTTGAAGTTACCTATACATGGTTATCAATAGGAAAACTAAGCTTCACAGGTGTGTATCACCTGAGGTCACCAACCAAAAGCAAAAACCAGTCTGACTTTCATCTGATTTCAGCCTGAACCATTTCTATTGTGTTTTAGTGGCTATTGCTATGAAACAGAAGAGACTAGGAGAAGTCAAGGGCAGCTTGGAGATGGAGATGAGCAAACAAAGCCCCAGCGAAGCTTATGAGCCAGGATTCGAGCACATGAACTTGATCTTCCTGTGCAGTGAGCCTCCTAGATGCAGAAGACAACCATAAAGTCAGAGTAGCAGTGGCAGAATGAGGGGTCAAAAGCATGGAATCGAGTAACAGGCCCATAGGACAAATAAAGATGAGTACTTTTGTGCAAGAGGTTGCCTTGTGAAGTGAGGTGACTGATCACTTAATTCAGGGAGCTGGGTTTTCCGACCCATGGAGCTTGAGCTGAATGTCTTCAGATTGAAGCGTACACTGAATTGATATGCCCCTCTGGGCATTTAATAGCAGTCTTGCAAAGAATTTTATAATATGTCCTGTCTTGATAAACAACCCTTCTGAGAATTTATCACTGGCATTATAACCTGTTAACTTCCCTAATAAACCTTTTCATCATAAATTTTATATGTGGTTTCTGTGCCACCATTGCAATGGTGAGTACATTCTGGTAATGCAACATACAGAATATTAATTAAGACAACACAATTGGGCTGAGCCCCGGTGGCGTAGTGGTTATGCGCAGGACTGCGTCCCACTGGGTTGGAGGTTCAAATCCAGTAGCAAGGCTGGGCCTTCTACTCCCAGCACCAGAGGGCAGTGATGCCCCCCCCCCAAAAAAAAAAAACAAAAGACAACACAATTGGTGTCAGAAGTGAAATATATCTAGATTCATCTCACCTCTGAACTGTTGCAACACTTTATGTCCATTCATCTCTTTTACTCAATTGACCATCTCAGGCCTTGACCAGTATTTCCACTTGCTGATTCCAATCACCTTCTGATCCAGGAACGGAGCTCTTCTGTTAGGCATCAGAAAACTCCACTCTGATGCGCCCTTTAAATTCTAATTGTGATTTACATAGTCTTTGCTCCACACATATTTCTTTTCATAGCCCTGTTTTCCATCAACCAATTGGCTGACCATATACCCAGACCATTGTCCACTACCCAGGAAACATTAAAAATCCCTCATACAAATATACAGACTCTCACCATTGTCCAATTCTTCCATCACAGCTAGGAAAACAGCATGCAGTTCAGTCTTTTGAGCTGACCTGCTCCTGCCTTCTTTGGTTACGATCTTTCCATCTGCTGGTCCTCATGCAGCAACTTTTCATATCAGATGTTTACATATCCTGGAACTTCCATTTGTAAACCAAACAACTCTCTACTGTCAACAGAGAGCTTCTCGTAGGGCACTGTTTACATGCAGTAGGCTCTGGAATCCGCTCAGGTGTTTCCAGAGTAGGATCTTTGGGGAAGAAGCTGACCTGCTCATGAATTGATGGGTGTCACCCTGCAAGGGCTTTCCTCATTTTTGCTGCCCTTTTACTTACCAAGAATGATATTTTTCTCCAGGAACCAGTCTCTCTTGACAACAAGTCTAACGTATGGGCGATAAAATCTCATCATCCTTGCCTCTATGGAACATCCTAACTCTACTTCCTCCAAGACAGATTTGTTTGTTCCATGCTCTTCACCAGCAGTGCAATTTAAAGGCATGACTAATCCTTCAATGTTCCCTATTCCATGTCCATTTTTCATGTGCAAAAGAGGCCATTGAAAATACCTTGGCTCAGTTCAGGTGCACCTTTATCCTCAAAGTAACAGTCTTGGTTTTCAACCCTGGAAGGAGGTCTTGTGCAGCAGAGTGCAGAGACCCTTGGATGTAGCAGTTGCACATTGGACAGCTAGCACAAGGTCAGCTCTCTCCAGGAAAAAGACTTTTTACTTTGACTTTACATACATTGATCGTCTCAGAGACCCACACGGCAGGTCGACTCTTTTATAGGGATGCTCTAAGTCAGCATTGCCTTAGGTGGTGGGTTTGGCTTGTGCAACAGATTAATCTGATGCAATTCATGGCTGCTGCTTAAATGAGTATTGATTATGGATCCAAGAGAAAGAAAATCCTTAATAATCTTAATCTTTTACCCATTTATCATGATACTACCTATTGGTCTAGTTGTGAAGATTTAGGTTTTCCTTACATTGACTTGTTATCCATATCATTGGCTGCAATCTTTGATCTTCATCAGCAAGTGCTTAAAGTTCTCCGTTTCAGCTAGCAAGTTGGTGTCATCTGTATATTGCAGGTAATTAATAAGCTTTTCTTAATCTTGATGCCAAATTCTTCTTCACATGTAAGATCTTTTCACACGTGAAGAATTATGTGAACATGTTTATGCAGACTAACAACTTATTTGTGTGCCTGAAGACTTGTTTATGCTTTTAACTACACAGCAATAATCTGGAAGATCACATCAAACACTATTAACAATGGCTTCACTCAGCAAATTGGATATGAGGTGAGGGAGTAAACAAGGATTTGATTCCTTATTTATAATATTCTAAAATATCTATTTTCTCTCTCTCTCTCTCTCTCTCTCTCTCTCTCTATATATATATATATATATATATATATTTACACACATTGACAAAATGCACAGGCAGATACAAAAAAGGAACCCCAAATCTCAAAGACTGATGAAAACAAGAGGTCGGAAGAAAGCGTTGTCTGTCTTTATAGTATTCTAATTTCCACATTAAAATACTATTCTGTTTGCCTAGTGGTTACACCTTGGGCTGCTAATTGCAAGGTCAAGAACTCAAAACCACTAGGTTTTCTTCTATCATAAAAACGCACAGTCTCTGAACCCCAGCAGTTTTACTCTGTTCTGTGGGATCACTGTGACTCAGAACTGACTCAATGGTGGTGAGTTTGAGTTCAAAATATATGGGAATAATTCAAAACAAAAGATCTGAGAAGTGGGAAAGAAAACTGGAGAATCACTGTGGTCTGTGTAGAAGAGAGGTAGTCTTTTTTGTGTCCTGGAAAGGCTGGCAGTGAATTCTAAAAACACACAGGACATTATTTATAGCTTTGATTTGGAATAAATTTTGCTTGTTGAACCTATATGGCAATGTCTCTGGTTCTGATGATGAACTGGTCTAAGAAATCTGTTCTTATCTTTATTGAGTTCCACATCAACTAGACCCTCGGCACTGATGTTGCTACTCTTCAATACACCATTGCCTCTGGGCACCGAATCCCTCCTGTAGTCCTTTCTAATATATCATCAAGTGTCATAAGAACGAATACACCTGTCTTGGAAGAAGTATGGTCAGAATACTTCTTAGGAGCAAGGACAGCTAGACTTCATCTCAAGTATGGTAGACACGCTATCAAGAGAGACGAGATCCTGAAGAGGGACATCATGCTTGATAAAATGATTTGCAAAAAAGAAGAAATCCTCAATGAGGTGTTTTGATACAACATTTTTTAACAATGAGCTTAAGCGTGACCATCATTGTGAGGACGACACAGGATTGGGTAGTGTTCTCTTCTATGGGGTCACTGTGAATAGGAACATAGCACCGAACAACAAGTAGTCCCTTTTCCTTGAATCTAAGGTAGTCATGGGATTGGTTTTTGACACACATAATGCTGAAAATTAACACTAGCTTCATATTATGGATCCCAAATGGCCCGGACAGTTTCATCTGAGTCTCTAGGAATGATCACTTTGAGTGATGCTAACTGCCATGCAAGACTACCCTGAGCCCACCCAAGGCTTCACTGGGGTCATGTGGAGGGTGCGTGCACACAGACTGTAGGCCAATCCTAACTGCTACAGCCCTTACAGCCCAGACTCCAGTCTTGGGACTGAGCCGATTTTGATTCTTAGCACCAGAGAGCTTCCAGCCCCAGCCACTACCTGAATGCAATTCCATGAGTGAGAATCACCTAGGGATGCTCAGACAATTCATGAACACTTGAGAGGTAATAATATATTTTTATTGGAAGCCCTTAAGCTTCGAAGCACTTTTTCATTCAGCCATAGATAACCAGAACAACTATTTCCAAACCTTTCAAATGTTTCTAGCCACAAGATACATACCATAAATGAAATATGAGTATAAGGCAGAAGCTTAATGAATAAAACATGTAAGGACAGGACCTATTGCATTGGAGTGGAGCCCTGCTGGGTTTCTCTCTGATATCCTCCTTCTATCGTGCCATCCTCTGCCCCACCTGGAGGGATATGTCTAAATGCAGGCCTAGTCTCATCACTCCACAGCCTAAAGCCTCTATGGCTCTGCACCAGCCCCCACCCCCACCCCCACCCCTACCCCACAACAACTGTCCTTATTGTTAGCTTCTGCTGCGTGGAGTCTGAGGCATGGTGCCCTTATGTTTCAGAATAAATTCCCCATTCCTGTGACATCCTCTTGGCGCATGATATGCTTGTATCCACTGTGGTGGAGATGGTATCAATCTATCCAACTGAGGGCTCCCTGATTTTCACAGCCTCTCCATTTTCCCAAAGCCAGCATCTTTTTCCAGTCATGGATCTCTCAAATTCAAAGTAAGGGAGCCCAAGTCTCACTGTGCTCACTTCTAAGGAGCATGCTGCTTGTATTTCTTCTCCTTTTTCTTCTACTCCTTCTTTACCTGGAGTTTGTTTTCAGAAAATAATACAAAAGCAAAACACAGTCATACAAAATCATATAAAACAAACAAACAACCCCAACAACTATGACGAGTGAAAATATAGAAAAACCAAAACTAACAAGCAGGCAAAAAATATTAAAAATTGAAGCAACTTTAAAATGCGTCAAAAAGGAGGTGAAATCATAGAGTTTTACATTTTGTGGAACATATTTTTTAAAAGATCATTTTGTTGGAGGTTCATACAACTCTTATCACTCATACCTCCATTGTGTCATGCACATTTGTACAATTTTTGCCCTTGTGATTCTCAAAACATTTGTTTTCCACTTGGGTCCTTGGTATCAATTCCTCATTTCTTCAAAGACAGATTTATTTGTGCTAATGGTGCCTCTTGGTCCACTCCATACCCTTTGTTAACACCACAGTCCTAAGGCATCCATTTTTCATCTATCTTCTGTTCTTGTGACCCAGTTTTTGCACACATATGAGATGAGGGAAAAGACCATGACTTGTATCAGACGCACCTTAGTCATCAAAGTGACATCTCTTATCTTTAACACTTTAAAGACACTTTCACCCCGCTTTTTGTGCAGCAGGAACAGAAACAGATTTCCCCCCATGCAGTATGTTATTTGATTTTTTTGATATGTCACTTATTTACATGCCTGAAAAATTGATTCCTGGATTCCACTCTCTGAGATTTTAATTCTTTGAGTCTGGAGTAGGAAGGAGACTCTACTCCCCCCCCTTTTCTTTTTTTTGTAAATCATTTTATTGGAGACTCATACAACTCTTATCACAACCCATACATACATCCATTCTATGTCAAGTACATTTTTACATTTGCTTCCCCCCCTTCAAACCATTTAATCAGGAGCTAATACAGACACCACTCCTTTCCATAACTCAGTCATGTCAAGCAGTGTTGTATAATCACTACCATAATCAGTTTCAAAGCATTTTCCTCCTACTTATATTCCTTGATATCAGCTCCCCATTACCACCCCCACCTGCCTTACAGCATTATTCTCCCCAGGAAGCCTTATTGTTGTTATCATATAGAATCAACCATCCTGGGTTTCACATGCCAAAAAGCATAGAAAAATACATAATCAAGAAACAAGAAGGCAACTGACAATAACAAAATACAGCAAAGATAAATCCCAATATGAAAAAAAAAACAAATAGTAATAAAAACCAGATAAAGATTGTGATGGGAGTTGTATGGGCCCCCAATAAAATGATTCATTAAAAAAAGGGGGGGAGGGGAATGGGAGGTTTTTTGTTTGTTTGTTTTTAAAGAGGAGCTTGTACCAAGGGCTCAAGTGGAAAAATGTTTGGAAATGTATGTGGCAACATGTGTGCAAATGTGCTTGATACAAATGATGTACTGAATGTTATAGTAGCTGTAAGATCCCCCAATAAAATTTTTTTAAAAAAGAAAAAAAAGCACAAAGTGTATCAAAAGGGAGACCAGATGACAAGGCAGATTTATCATTTTAATTTACTGTCGTCACCCCTCCATTCCTCTTGCCTCATCACCAGGCTATTCTCTTTCCTCAATTATGATTAGAGTGAAATCACCAGAGGTTTACTCCATGTGTAGATATGGCAAATATATTTTGGGTTTCTACTGTCATTGATAGCCCTCTGCACACCAGAATGTCACCAATTTAAACTTTGATACTTCGGATTTGATAAAACAATCTACAATCCTTGCTTTACAGATGTTAGTGTACTTCTTCCATGTGGACTTATTTGAAATCTCACTTAGATAGATGCTTGTTTGAAAATAGATTTCAGGGCTGAGCCCCGGTAGCATAGTGGTTGCATGGGACTGTGGCCCACTGGGTTGGAGGTTCAAATCCAGCAGCAACTCTCCAGGAGCAAGGCTGGGCCTCCTACTCCCACCACCAGAGATCAGTGATGCCCCCCCCCCCCAAAAAAAAGAAAATAGATTCCAGATGTCATTGTTTTTGATAGCTGGACACCATCTCATTTTTTCACTACATTTTGCTCCAGCACCCATACCTTCCATGCTTGCTTCATGTGTGTAAGTATTGAATGGGGCCATGTTATAAGAGCTAATTGTTCAGAGATTGTGCTGGGATTAAGGGAGAGCTCCAAATACATTCCTGAATCTATGTTTCCTATCTATCTGCCTCAGTTTACCATAGAGATATCTTTATAAATTATCTATCTCCTTGGAGCATAAGAACCTTCTATTGATAGTGTCATTGATTTATCCCATGGTAATAATTTTAGGAGCTCTGATGGTGTAGTGCTTATTGTTGGGCTGCAATCTGCAAAGTCAGAAGTCTGGAACCACCAGTAGTTAGCTCTGTGGGAGAAAGATTGGACTGTCCACTCCTGTAAACAGGATGGTTCATGGTTCATGGATATCAGTCAGCCTCTTTGCTGAGCTGCCCGGCTGTCCTGACCAGTCCTGGATGACCTGAAAGACTGTGCCTGTGTCCATCCTGGTATTTGTCCCCACAACAGTAGATTTGCACAGTATTTGTACTTTTGTGATGGACTAACTTCACGCAGCATAATGGTTATTAAATTCTTCCATGTCCTGAGGTGTTGCATGGTTTCACAGACCCTGCATTTTTAATAATTGTTGCAAGTTTCTTCTGATGCAAGTGTCACTCTGGCCAAGGATAAGAAAATATTGGCCCACAGGAATTGACAGAAATTTTCTGAACACCATTCAATTCCCTACATGATTGCTAAATCATTTCCTCTCTGCTTTCTTTCTTCCATTCGCTATATAACTTGGCCATATCCTCAGACAAGCTACGGCATGTAATGCTTCCTCCACATTTGTTATGGATTGAATTATGTTCTTCAAAAAGATGCATTGAAGTATTAAGCTCTGTTACCTGGGCTGTGACTTTGTTTGGAATTAGGGTATTTGAATATGCTCTCCATAGCAGACAATCATACTAGAGTGAATGGGTTTCTAATTCAATCCAGGTGGTGCTGTCTGAAAGATGAGAAAAGATGCAGCAAGGAGAATGTCATGTGAAGATGGAGACAGAGATTGGAGAGGTGAATCTTCTAGCCAAAAACCACTCAGGAAGGGCAGCTGTTCTCAGATTTAGGAGAGAGACAAAGAACAATCTGACTATCAGAGTCTTCAGAAGGACGCAACATGGCCAACAGCCAGATTCTAGACTCTTCACTTCCAAAAATCTGAGACAATAAAATTCTGTTCTCATCTGCCACTCAGTTTGTGTCTTTTGTTATAGCAGCACTAAAAGGCCAGCACAATGTTTTTCCTGTTAGTTTTGACTAGAAGACTTATACACACCTTCTACCAAGTCCATTTGAAATGCAACCTCCCTAGGAAGCCTTGTCTGACCCCCACTCTCTGTTTCTCTCTGATATTGTCCTCTCCTTCCTCAGACCTTCTCCTGCCACTGAAGACAGTGGTCTTCTTCGGATCTCTCCAGGCTCTGAGACTCCAAGGGAAGGGACCAAGTCTGTTTCATCTCTCATTGAGGCTGCAGAGGAAGTGAGCTCAGTGGGCAGAAGCAGAGTGATCAGAGAATGTGAAAATTAGGAGCTGGGCCAATCAGATCCAGCCTGTAAGTGACCAGAGGACCCAGGGATAGAGAAAAGGCAAGCCTATGCACAAACCTGAAACACAAATATGGAGCCTGAACTAGATGTCCAGGAGCACAAAGAGCGACTCCGGGGTGCTGACTCCTGCCCCAGCTTGGTCCCAGCCACTAAGATTATGAGCATGGCCTCTGACGAGCTTGGGCAGTGAACAGGTCAAGACTGAATCTGAGGTCTCAGTAATGAGCTTCCATGTGGACCAGGAACTAGTTTCTTGTTTCTCTGACTCTAAGCTTCCTGTCCATGTCCTCATTCTTCTTAGGGGGCTTCCCATCCATTTGGCTGCACTCCATCCATCTCCAAATCTGGGACATACATTTACTCCTCCTTTTTATTCTTCCCTGACATTCCACTGTATCCACGCCCTGCAGCCTCCATCGTAATCTCTCCTGGGTAAAAGGCCTACCCTCTACACTCTGCTCAAGTTCAGGCTCTCCTCACTTTGCGCACCAGAGTGAGCAAAGAGGCATTTCTAAGAAATGCAGCTGACATTAGCTAGACCTCCCACTTGCAGAGTTTTTACCAAACCTTTAAAGCTGCTGTCTTCCAACCTGCAATCATCATACCATGAGAGCTGTCAGAATCATCACTGGGAATGAAAACCTGCAATGAGTAAAGTGCATGTGAAAGAAGCCTGTAGCTCCTTGGAAGGGTGACTGGGAGGGGTGTTCTTGTGATTGTTAGATACTCGTGAGTTGCCTGCCTCCATTCGTGGTGACCCTGTACATAAAGGAACAAAATAGGTGCAGTCCTGCACCAGTGCCTCAATCAATGGGACCATTGGAACCTATGGGTTTTCACTGGGTCATTCTTGGATGTGATTTCTGGACCTTTCATCTTCCTTGTTTGCCATCTCTTCTAAAACTTCTTCAGCATTACAGCAACACACAAAGCCCCTCTGACAGATGGATGAGGCTGTACAATATCCCTTGGCTGGAATCAAACTCGAGTCTTCCACATGGAAGGCAAGAACTCTACCACAGAACCATGGCTGTCTTAGTCATCTCCGTATAGATACCCACTTACTCCCCCATCACCAATTTGTGCACACACACTCCTCACCCGGTGTGGTTTCCTCTTCTGTGGCTGACACTGAAGGATTGGGAAGACCTTGCATTTTTAATGGAAGGCAGTTATCTCTAAATTCCACTCTGTGACTTTCTAAGTCATCTTCACCTACTGAACCACAGTTTTTGTACAAATTTGAGATGTCACTACTCCATGGATCTGTTTGGAGATACTACCTCTAATGAGTAGGAAACAAAAGTAGCTTACTTACAGATACCGGTTGTAAAGAGTAGGAGACATTCAGGAGAATGATTGCCCCTTTCCCCTCTTTGCCTAACACCCACTTGTCTGTCCATCTTTCCCTTTGCCTAGGAGAGACCCATGTGCAGTCAACCCTGCTTTTGGTCTCAGCTATCAACGAGTGGGCTCTGGTTCCTGGAGACCCCGTGTGTGACAGAATGGGCTGCTGCCTGGTCTGTGCCATCTTCATGATCACTCGTGTGCTTGCATCCTTTGTTGTAACTGCTCTGTCAGTCCATTTCCCTAGTTTTCATTGCCCAGTTCCATTACCAGATATGGTGTCCTTGTCTACCATGTGGTCTTTCTTGATGATATATTCAAGCCATGTTTGTTGAAGTCTTAATTTTCCTTCCAAGGGACATCATAGTTATGCTAAAATATGACTAGATCTAATACCTGGGTTTGAACCCCAGTTTTGCTACTTTTGAGCTGTGTTGCTGGGGGCCATTTGTTTCATGTATTTTATCTTTTTTAAATTAAAAGATAGTTTTATTGGGGATTTGAGGTATTCATGTAATCATGTCAATTTCAGGATTGGGAGTGGGGGGTGGGGTGGGGGGAGTCTAGCCTGTCAATCTGGACATAGCCAATGAGATCTCTGTTTGGGCCTGGCTTTATCCTGAGAATCTGAGAAATCCAGCAGTATTTTCCCATTGGAGGGGAAAGATTTATGACTCAGTCCCTTGGAAATGTTCTACTGACAAGACACAAGACTCAGTCCTTGGCAGACACTGCAGCTGACAAGACACATGAAAGCATGCTGATAGACCCTGAACCCTGGAAACTGGAGGAGCCGTGGGGAGACCCCCGCCAGTGCTGAGATGCTTCTACTGGACACACAAGACTCTGCAGCCACTGGCCTGTGATGATCCTGGTGTCATTGCACATGCTTTGTGAGTCGAAAGAAGACTTTATAGACTGGTATCAGACATATGGGCTAATATTGGACTTAAGACCTTGGACTGGACTGGGTTGGGATATTTTCTTAATGTATAGTTACTCTTGTATATAAAACTCTTTCTTATACACATATGCGTATCTATGGATTTGTTTCTCTAGTCTACCCAGACTAACATAGGACTCATAAATCTTGTCACAATAAATACATTTCTTGCGTCAGGCGAATTTGTACATATGCTGCCTTCATTCGTCTCTAAATATTTGCTTTCTATTGAACCCCTGGTATCAGCTATTCACTCCCCACCTCATAACTGCTTGATAGATTGCACATTGTTATTTTCATATCTCATACCAACCACTGTCTCTTCCCCCAGGGTTTTGTTTTCCTCCCCCTGGAGAGGAGTGTGTGGTTATGTGTCAATCATGATGATTAGTTTCCCCTTTTTTCCTCTCCCTCTCTTCCCCCTACCCTTCTAATATCACTATTTCCATTCCTGTTCCTGGATTCTATCTGTTGTGAGCTCCCATCTCTTATCAATACCTGTGTACATGTTCCTGTCTAGTCTGACTTGAGAAGTAGCACTGGGATCATGGTAGTGGGGGGAGGGAGAAGACACCAGAGAAATATAATGTGTTTCATCGATGCTTTACTGCACCCTGGTGACTCATCCCTTCCCTGTGACCCCCTCTGTGGATGGATTATTCCATTGTCTTCAGATGGGCTTTGGATCTCTGCTCCAACCTCCCTCCCTCAATTCTCAACAATATGTTCTTGTTTGTTTGTTATGTGTCTGCTGATGCCTGTTACCGGAACCCTATGACTCCTCATGGTCACACTGGCAGTGTGCTTCTTCCATGCGGACTTGGTGCTTCTCTGCTGAATGGTGGCTTGTGTAACTTCATGCCTTTAAGACTCCAGACACTATATCTTTTAATAGTTGGGCACCATCTGCCTTCTTACACACCCATTTTGTCTTCAGTGATTATGCTGGGAGGGTGAGCATCCCAGACTGCCAATTTGTTAGAAAAAAGTGTTCTTGTATTGAGGAAGGGTATAAGCACAGACCCAAAGTCCATCCCCTGCTTCAGTGTATTGCTGTATAAATGTGTCTACATAGACCAATGCCTCTATTTTTATGGATTAACGTATTTGCATATGCACACCACTATGTGTATATCTCTATCCATTGCTTTGCTTCCTAGGTCCTTCCTCGGATTCTTTTTAACTTCCTCCTGCCTCACCATCACTTTCCTCTTATTTCTGCCTCTTGGTACCTCTTCTTAGCTCATTGGTTGTTGCTCCGACAACCTTCCCCACCTAGATCCATATCTCTTCCTTATTATTGACCCTAATACTCTAGTTATTCCCCTGTCTATGGTGCTACCTGATCATTGTACCCTTCCCCCACCGCCCTCAGCCCCCAGGACTGTTGGTCCTACTTCTTTCCCGTGGGCATGCTTCTCATAGGTAGGCACATGGACTATGACATAGCCTAAACTGATGGAGAAAACAAAATGATTGAAAAGAAAAAAAGAGGAGAAAAAGAAAAGAGAGGGGGAAAAATAGAAGAAAGATACAAAAATCCTGGATCTATTTGCTGGTCTTTATGACTGTCCAGGGGGGCTCCTCAGGGGCTTTATCACTTTGTTTTGCTCCAGCTGCTGGTCTGGTATGTTCCCTTCTTGGTTCACCTGCCTGTGGGGGATTCAACTGCACTGCCACCCCAACATGTGACCCCAGAGATGTCCTCTGTCACAGTATCATCATCTTCCAGGTATGGTGTGCCTGCATGGGGCTCATACCTTAGCTTGTTCATCTGGAAAAGGGTGTTAATCATAGCCACTAACTCATAGAGTGGCTGTGAGATGTACATGGATTCTGACATAAGAAATGCTTGGAGCAGCATCTGCCTCATACTAAGCTCTTGATGGATATTAGCCATCACTTCCCATCTTTAACCAACCAGCATTGATGGACAGACTGCGGATGTGGCACAGGAGGCTGCAACTGTGTACAACTTCCTGAAAGCACTTCGGCCTCAATGGCTGGTTTTCAGCCATCCTTGCTAACGCACGCTAGCCGGGCTCAGCACTCCAGAGTCCAACCCAGTCAAGTGGGAAAAGCATTGCATACAGACAAACAGACCAAAATTCACCGATGCATCTTGTGTTACCTCCTTGAGCTCCCATGTTTCGCCCCTGCCCAACCGCGAGGTGAATATCTACATCTTAAGTCTCACTCGGCGAGGACTTTCTAGAGTAACGGAGGGTTCCACGTGACTGGACATCGCGTTCATCCTATTTACCACGCCACATACATCTCTAAACTTTTTAGCCATTGGTACAGAGCAGACTGCCTCGCCCAAAGGACTGGCTGGTTGAGGCGAGATGCTGCTGACGGAAGTTGAGAGCACCGTTCTCAAGTCACGGCCCTGGAGACTTCCTGTGCTTGGCTTTGCTGTTTCTAACTGCCGCCCTGCCTTCTCCGTCTGACTCACCAGCAGCTTCCATGGACGGCTCCTTTCCCTCGGGAGAGGGGTGGCTGTTTGGGCTCCCAGTCCAGGATCAGATTCTTCCAAGACCAGACCCAAATCCTTCCACACATTTCCTGCCCCTGCAAGCAAGACCCTCATCTCCAGTGATACTCAGCTCTCCAAAAGACAATGCATCACCTGGGGCCGAGGACTGGGCTAGAAGGTGATGGAACTTACAGCCATCCTAGTATGCACCCGGAGCTTCCCCTCCATAGTTCCTCATGACAAGACAGTGATGGATCACCCCCATGGTGTCGCTGTGGGGCCCGAGATTCAGAAACACCATGTCACAATCCCAATAGTGCCTTTTAGAAAAGGGGTTTAAAGGCAGGGTCATTGATCCTTTAGAAAATTGGATTTGCTTAATTTTTTTCCAATCTGGCCTCTGGTAGCATTGATCCGGGGATGAAGCCCCTGGTCCTCGGGATGGTGAGGTCTGTGTGGCACGGCCAGCCCTTCGTCACACAGCCCAGGCTGGAAATGCAGCCCCTGCCAGTGCACACGCATCACGTGCTGATGTCGGTGGGGACATTTCAAAGCCGAGAAAACCTCCTGTCTTATTAGCCTGTAGCTCCAACTGCTTTGGGCTTGGAGCAGTCATACAGAAAGAAGCTGCAGGGATCTGAAAGGAAAAAGAATACACAGACAGATCATTACGACAGCTGGAGGAAAAAGAAGACGGAAAATCAATCAAATGAAAAGCACAAGCAAATAAACCTCCGGAACTTTCTGCCGTGTGAGACTCCGATGTTGGGAGACTGAGGGACCAAGGACCCCGCCTTCTGCTTATACAAGTTTGCATAAGAATATGTGTTGCTATCGTCAGTTCTGACTCATGGTGACCTTCTGTTCCACAGAAAGAGACACTGCTCAGTCCTGTGTCATCTCCATGGTCTTTGACACGCAGACACCCAATTTGGAGGTTGCTCTGTCCACCCATCTCATTAGGGGCTTTCCTCCTCGTGACTGACCCTCTACTTAATTAAACATGCGTTCTTCACTCCCTGTCCATCAGCCTTGATGAGTTGCCCAAAATAATCAAGGCCATATCTCATAAGGAACAGCTTGGATGTACACCTTGGCTGTATTTCTCCCCACATGGATTTGTGTGTTCTTCTGGAGACCCATGGTGTGCATATCCATAAATCTTTGCCAGCAGCCCAATGCAAGCACACCCATTCCTGTCCCATCTTCTTTCATTAGCATGCAGATAAGGTGATTTAAAGACCTTGGCTTGGCTAACAGTCAAAACTCACTGCTGTGAAGTTTAAGGCCAAGTGTTCCCATAACAGTAACTGTTTACTGGAATAGAAAGCCCTGTCTTTCTGTCCAGTAGTAGTTGGGAGTTAAACCGCAGATCTTCCGGATTCCAGGCCAGTATGTAATATGTAACCGCTATGCCACCCAGGCTCTTGACTTGGCTAAGTTGCATATTAATCATCCAAGTGGCATCGCTGGTTTTTAGAATGTTCAAGGGGCCGTTTGTTTCATTTCTTGGCTGAATCTGCGAGACCCTGATGCATGAAGGTAGAAGGAAGGCAGGAGGGAGCGCCGTGAAGAAAGAGAACCAGGACCTAAACCAGACTCCCTGCCATCGAGCTGATTCAAAGAAGAAGAAGAATATGCCATTTGATAGAAAGCTTCCAATATGGGTTGTACTCTGACTATTGTTTTCTTCTCTATAAAACGATCGCTGAACTTAAATCTGCCCCTGATCAAATGTACCCTCTTCACACAGCCACTGAGAACTGAGATTACAGGAAGGGGCTGCTGAATCACCATGTGGGTGGGCAATGTCTTATGCAAAGCCCCTTCTCCCTTTCGCAGATGGAGAAACTGTAGCTCAGTCACATTAAATAACTTGGCCAGGGGCACAAGACCCATGAACCACATTGAGGGTTAAGTCAGGAGTGCCGCCTTCAACACCTGTGTACCCTCTCTTATGCACCCACTCCCACCCACGTACACACTTTTCCTCCATGGCGAGGAATTGCAGGGCGGCCCCTTTGCTGTCAAAACACAGTCCAGGTAAGCCTTAAGCCTGATGCAAAGAAAGAGGCTTTTCTCTGCATGGAGTTCAAAGAAAACTTTGCCTGAGTTTGAACCAAACTCCCCCACAAGTTTTACTTGGTGAACCAAAGCAACAACCAAAAAAAACCTTCCTATGATGGAAACAGGTTTATTCTGAAATTGTGAATGTGCTGAGAAAGGCATAGAAGTGCAGGTTTGTTTTAAACTGCCAGCAGGTTTGGGTTCCCAGAGCCGTTGCCGCTCATCTTTCTGGCTTGACTCCTTCCTTGGTGTCTGAGATGGACACAGAGAAAGCAGGCTCTGGGGACTTGACCTCTGTAACAGGCTCTTGCTCTGCACCAGCCCCATGCTGGCCAGTGAAAAGAGAGCAAGGACACACGTCATCATGCAGTCCAGGGTTTGTTCCCAGGAACACTGCTTGTCCCAAGTCTCTGGAAACACAAAGATGCAAGCCTGCCTGCCCCCTCTCCCCAGTGCTGCAAGACAAAGAAAAAACCCCTTTTCTCTGGGTGACTTCCCGTGCTTTCCCTAATAGGTGAGGATGTAACAGTGCTGACTTGAGATCATGAACACCCCTCCTAGGGCCTCCGATTTCTCCCCAAGCACCATGGCTGCTTTCCGGAAGACACGTTCATTGGAAAGAATTTGAGGGGGGAGGGGGTGGGAATCCCACCTCATTTTTGGCTCATCTTTATCCGCTTAAGGTCTGAAGATTTCTAAAACTGGACCACTCTGGTTTAAAATGGAGAAACGGGACTGTCTTCTCTCTGAAGCCGGCATTGATAAGCCTGCATTCTCTTTACGCGTTGTTTCTGCTGTCGCTGTGAGGGGAGCACTAGGAAGCGACTGACTAAAGATGCTCAGGGAAATCTGCCTAACTCAGGAATGGGTGGGGGCATTGGCTTCAGGTGTGGGGCTGGGTCCATCCTCCTTCCTGATAGGGTGACGTGGGAACAGATGCAGTCAGCTTGGTGGCGGTGTGGCTAAGCATTGGGTCCATGTGTGAGTTCTCGAGGAGGGAAGGGAGAACATATGAAACTCAAAGTAAGGAAAAAGGAAGAAAATGCCCCCAGGCTTCTTGCTTTCCTCAGAAGGGGCTTCAGCTCCTTAAGACTCCAGAGGAGCCTCGCAGCCTTCTGGACTCCTGTCCCGCATGCCTCGCTAGCCTTGGTTCTTACTGAGTTTTCTTCCTCCCTTCCCTCCAAACTGAGTACAGCTTCCTCAAATCCCAGGCCTGCTTTTGGCCTCCATACCTTTGCTTGTGCTGTTCACGTTGCCTGGTAATCGTTCCCACCCCACCACCACCACCACCACCCCCCCTTCAATTCAAAGGTCAGCTTCTCTGGGGAGGCTTTCTGACCCCACAGGGCCCTTTCTATGACCACTAAACCCTCAGCGAGTTTCTTGGTAGGTTGGTGTTTGGCCTCCCCCAGGCGATGGGCTCCTCCAGGGCAGCCAGCTGGTTTCCTCTCTCTGCCTTCCTGGTGCCTGGTCCAGGGCTGGCCACAGGGCACTTGTGGCAGGC